>CANIUD010000836.1:0-85264 GCA_947470075.1 Closterium sp. Yama58-4
AGCGGGAGGCGCGGCGGCAGCAGCTGCAGCGGTTGCTGGACAGGCGCAGAAACCGCTCGCCGCCGCCCTCGTGCCGTCGCCTGGAAAGGTGCCGATCCGGCCCGCTTCCCCTCCCCCCTTGCCCCTCGCGCCGCCTCACGCGCGCTTCTCGCCCCGGCGGTAGCGAGTCGCGGGAACGCGTGGGGAGTGAGAGCATGTCGTGTTGCTGTGCTGCTTGAAGCGTGGGGAGCGAGAGGCATGTCGTGTTGCTGTGCTGCTTGAAGCGTGGGGAGCGAGAGGCATGTCGTGTTGCTGTGCTGCTTGAAGCGTGGGGAGCGAGAGGCATGTCGTGTTGCTGTGCTGCTTGAAGCGTGGGGAGCGAGAGGCATGTCGTGTTGCTGTGCTGCTTGAAGCGTGGGGAGCGAGAGGCATGTCGTGTTGCTGTGCTGCTTGAAGCGTGGGGAGCGAGAGGCATGTCGTGTTGCTGTGCTGCTTGAAGCGTGGGGAGCGAGAGGCATGTCGTGTTGCTGTGCTGCTTGAAGCGTGGGGAGCGAGAGGCATGTCGTGTTGCTGTGCTGCTTGAAGCGTGGGGAGCGAGAGGCATGTCGTGTTGCTGTGCTGCTTGAAGCGTGGGGAGCGAGAGGCATGTCGTGTTGCTGTGCTGCTTGAAGCGTGGGGAGCGAGAGGCATGTCGTGTTGCTGTGCTGCTTGAAGCGTGGGGAGCGAGAGGCATGTCGTGTTGCTGTGCTGCTTGAAGCGTGGGGAGCGAGAGGCATGTCGTGTTGCTGTGCTGCTTGAAGCGTGGGGAGCGAGAGGCATGTCGTGTTGCTGTGCTGCTTGAAGCGTGGGGAGCGAGAGGCATGTCGTGTTGCTGTGCTGCTTGAAGCGTGGGGAGCGAGAGGCATGTCGTGTTGCTGTGCTGCTTGAAGCGTGGGGAGCGAGAGGCATGTCGTGTTGCTGTGCTGCTTGAAGCGTGGGGAGCGAGAGGCATGTCGTGTTGCTGTGCTGCTTGAAGCGTGGGGAGCGAGAGGCATGTCGTGTTGCTGTGCTGCTTGAAGCGTGGGGAGCGAGAGGCATGTCGTGTTGCTGTGCTGCTTGAAGCGTGGGGAGCGAGAGGCATGTCGTGTTGCTGTGCTGCTTGAAGCGTGGGGAGCGAGAGGCATGTCGTGTTGCTGTGCTGCTTGAAGCGTGGGGAGCGAGAGGCATGTCGTGTTGCTGTGCTGCTTGAAGCGTGGGGAGCGAGAGGCATGTCGTGTTGCTGTGCTGCTTGAAGCGTGGGGAGCGAGAGGCATGTCGTGTTGCTGTGCTGCTTGAAGCGTGGGGAGCGAGAGGCATGTCGTGTTGCTGTGCTGCTTGAAGCGTGGGGAGCGAGAGGCATGTCGTGTTGCTGTGCTGCTTGAAGCGTGGGGAGCGAGAGGCATGTCGTGTTGCTGTGCTGCTTGAAGCGTGGGGAGCGAGAGGCATGTCGTGTTGCTGTGCTGCTTGAAGCGTGGGGAGCGAGAGGCATGTCGTGTTGCTGTGCTGCTTGAAGCGTGGGGAGCGAGAGGCATGTCGTGTTGCTGTGCTGCTTGAAGCGTGGGGAGCGAGAGGCATGTCGTGTTGCTGTGCTGCTTGAAGCGTGGGGAGCGAGAGGCATGTCGTGTTGCTGTGCTGCTTGAAGCGTGGGGAGCGAGAGGCATGTCGTGTTGCTGTGCTGCTTGAAGCGTGGGGAGCGAGAGGCATGTCGTGTTGCTGTGCTGCTTGAAGCGTGGGGAGCGAGAGGCATGTCGTGTTGCTGTGCTGCTTGAAGCGTGGGGAGCGAGAGGCATGTCGTGTTGCTGTGCTGCTTGAAGCGTGGGGAGCGAGAGGCATGTCGTGTTGCTGTGCTGCTTGAAGCGTGGGGAGCGAGAGGCATGTCGTGTTGCTGTGCTGCTTGAAGCGTGGGGAGCGAGAGGCATGTCGTGTTGCTGTGCTGCTTGAAGCGTGGGGAGCGAGAGGCATGTCGTGTTGCTGTGCTGCTTGAAGCGTGGGGAGCGAGAGGCATGTCGTGTTGCTGTGCTGCTTGAAGCGTGGGGAGCGAGAGGCATGTCGTGTTGCTGTGCTGCTTGAAGCGTGGGGAGCGAGAGGCATGTCGTGTTGCTGTGCTGCTTGAAGCGTGGGGAGCGAGAGGCATGTCGTGTTGCTGTGCTGCTTGAAGCGTGGGGAGCGAGAGGCATGTCGTGTTGCTGTGCTGCTTGAAGCGTGGGGAGCGAGAGGCATGTCGTGTTGCTGTGCTGCTTGAAGCGTGGGGAG
The DNA here is from genome assembly GCA_947470075.1 of Closterium sp. Yama58-4. Classification (NCBI taxonomy): domain Eukaryota; kingdom Viridiplantae; phylum Streptophyta; class Zygnematophyceae; order Desmidiales; family Closteriaceae; genus Closterium; species Closterium sp. Yama58-4. The sequence continues at coordinate 2,251 of CANIUD010000836.1, forward strand.
CGAGAGGCATGTCGTGTTGCTGTGCTGCTTGAAGCGTGGGGAGCGAGAGGCATGTCGTGTTGCTGTGCTGCTTGAAGCGTGGGGAGCGAGAGGCATGTCGTGTTGCTGTGCTGCTTGAAGCGTGGGGAGCGAGAGGCATGTCGTGTTGCTGTGCTGCTTGAAGCGTGGGGAGCGAGAGGCATGTCGTGTTGCTGTGCTGCTTGAAGCGTGGGGAGCGAGAGGCATGTCGTGTTGCTGTGCTGCTTGAAGCGTGGGGAGCGAGAGGCATGTCGTGTTGCTGTGCTGCTTGAAGCGTGGGGAGCGAGAGGCATGTCGTGTTGCTGTGCTGCTTGAAGCGTGGGGAGCGAGAGGCATGTCGTGTTGCTGTGCTGCTTGAAGCGTGGGGAGCGAGAGGCATGTCGTGTTGCTGTGCTGCTTGAAGCGTGGGGAGCGAGAGGCATGTCGTGTTGCTGTGCTGCTTGAAGCGTGGGGAGCGAGAGGCATGTCGTGTTGCTGTGCTGCTTGAAGCGTGGGGAGCGAGAGGCATGTCGTGTTGCTGTGCTGCTTGAAGCGTGGGGAGCGAGAGGCATGTCGTGTTGCTGTGCTGCTTGAAGCGTGGGGAGCGAGAGGCATGTCGTGTTGCTGTGCTGCTTGAAGCGTGGGGAGCGAGAGGCATGTCGTGTTGCTGTGCTGCTTGAAGCGTGGGGAGCGAGAGGCATGTCGTGTTGCTGTGCTGCTTGAAGCGTGGGGAGCGAGAGGCATGTCGTGTTGCTGTGCTGCTTGAAGCGTGGGGAGCGAGAGGCATGTCGTGTTGCTGTGCTGCTTGAAGCGTGGGGAGCGAGAGGCATGTCGTGTTGCTGTGCTGCTTGAAGCGTGGGGAGCGAGAGGCATGTCGTGTTGCTGTGCTGCTTGAAGCGTGGGGAGCGAGAGGCATGTCGTGTTGCTGTGCTGCTTGAAGCGTGGGGAGCGAGAGGCATGTCGTGTTGCTGTGCTGCTTGAAGCGTGGGGAGCGAGAGGCATGTCGTGTTGCTGTGCTGCTTGAAGCGTGGGGAGCGAGAGGCATGTCGTGTTGCTGTGCTGCTTGAAGCGTGGGGAGCGAGAGGCATGTCGTGTTGCTGTGCTGCTTGAAGCGTGGGGAGCGAGAGGCATGTCGTGTTGCTGTGCTGCTTGAAGCGTGGGGAGCGAGAGGCATGTCGTGTTGCTGTGCTGCTTGAAGCGTGGGGAGCGAGAGGCATGTCGTGTTGCTGTGCTGCTTGAAGCGTGGGGAGCGAGAGGCATGTCGTGTTGCTGTGCTGCTTGAAGCGTGGGGAGCGAGAGGCATGTCGTGTTGCTGTGCTGCTTGAAGCGTGGGGAGCGAGAGGCATGTCGTGTTGCTGTGCTGCTTGAAGCGTGGGGAGCGAGAGGCATGTCGTGTTGCTGTGCTGCTTGAAGCGTGGGGAGCGAGAGGCATGTCGTGTTGCTGTGCTGCTTGAAGCGTGGGGAGCGAGAGGCATGTCGTGTTGCTGTGCTGCTTGAAGCGTGGGGAGCGAGAGGCATGTCGTGTTGCTGTGCTGCTTGAAGCGTGGGGAGCGAGAGGCATGGCGTGTGCTGCTGTGCTGCTTGAAGCGTGGGGAGCGAGAGGCATGTCGTGTTGCTGTGCTGCTTGAAGCGTGGGGAGCGAGAGGCATGTCGTGTTGCTGTGCTGCTTGAAGCGTGGGGAGCGAGAGGCATGTCGTGTTGCTGTGCTGCTTGAAGCGTGGGGAGCGAGAGGCATGTCGTGTTGCTGTGCTGCTTGAAGCGTGGGGAGCGAGAGGCATGTCGTGTTGCTGTGCTGCTTGAAGCGTGGGGAGCGAGAGGCATGTCGTGTTGCTGTGCTGCTTGAAGCGTGGGGAGCGAGAGGCATGTCGTGTTGCTGTGCTGCTTGAAGCGTGGGGAGCGAGAGGCATGTCGTGTTGCTGTGCTGCTTGAAGCGTGGGGAGCGAGAGGCATGTCGTGTTGCTGTGCTGCTTGAAGCGTGGGGAGCGAGAGGCAGGCGTGTTGCTGTGCTGCTTGAAGCGTGGGGAGCGAGAGGCATGTCGTGTTGCTGTGCTGCTTGAAGCGTGGGGAGCGAGAGGCATGTCGTGTTGCTGTGCTGCTTGAAGCGTGGGGAGCGAGAGGCATGTCGTGTTGCTGTGCTGCTTGAAGCGTGGGGAGCGAGAGGCATGTCGTGTTGCTGTGCTGCTTGAAGCGTGGGGAGCGAGAGGCATGTCGTGTTGCTGTGCTGCTTGAAGCGTGGGGAGCGAGAGGCATGTCGTGTTGCTGTGCTGCTTGAAGCGTGGGGAGCGAGAGGCATGTCGTGTTGCTGTGCTGCTTGAAGCGTGGGGAGCGAGAGGCATGTCGTGTTGCTGTGCTGCTTGAAGCGTGGGGAGCGAGAGGCATGTCGTGTTGCTGTGCTGCTTGAAGCGTGGGGAGCGAGAGGCATGTCGTGTTGCTGTGCTGCTTGAAGCGTGGGGAGCGAGAGGCATGTCGTGTTGCTGTGCTGCTTGAAGCGTGGGGAGCGAGAGGCATGTCGTGTTGCTGTGCTGCTTGAAGCGTGGGGAGCGAGAGGCAGGCATGCGGTTGCTGTGCTGCTTGAAGCGTGGGGAGCGAGAGGCATGTCGTGTTGCTGTGCTGCTTGAAGCGTGGGGAGCGAGAGGCATGTCGTGTTGCTGTGCTGCTTGAAGCGTGGGGAGCGAGAGGCATGTCGTGTTGCTGTGCTGCTTGAAGCGTGGGGAGCGAGAGGCATGTCGTGTTGCTGTGCTGCTTGAAGCGTGGGGAGCGAGAGGCATGTCGTGTTGCTGTGCTGCTTGAAGCGTGGGGAGCGAGAGGCATGTCGTGTTGCTGTGCTGCTTGAAGCGTGGGGAGCGAGAGGCATGTCGTGTTGCTGTGCTGCTTGAAGCGTGGGGAGCGAGAGGCATGTCGTGTTGCTGTGCTGCTTGAAGCGTGGGGAGCGAGAGGCATGTCGTGTTGCTGTGCTGCTTGAAGCGTGGGGAGCGAGAGGCATGTCGTGTTGCTGTGCTGCTTGAAGCGTGGGGAGCGAGAGGCATGTCGTGTTGCTGTGCTGCTTGAAGCGTGGGGAGCGAGAGGCATGTCGTGTTGCTGTGCTGCTTGAAGCGTGGGGAGCGAGAGGCATGTCGTGTTGCTGTGCTGCTTGAAGCGTGGGGAGCGAGAGGCATGTCGTGTTGCTGTGCTGCTTGAAGCGTGGGGAGCGAGAGGCATGTCGTGTTGCTGTGCTGCTTGAAGCGTGGGGAGCGAGAGGCATGTCGTGTTGCTGTGCTGCTTGAAGCGTGGGGAGCGAGAGGCATGTCGTGTTGCTGTGCTGCTTGAAGCGTGGGGAGCGAGAGGCATGTCGTGTTGCTGTGCTGCTTGAAGCGTGGGGAGCGAGAGGCATGTCGTGTTGCTGTGCTGCTTGAAGCGTGGGGAGCGAGAGGCATGTCGTGTTGCTGTGCTGCTTGAAGCGTGGGGAGCGAGAGGCATGTCGTGTTGCTGTGCTGCTTGAAGCGTGGGGAGCGAGAGGCATGTCGTGTTGCTGTGCTGCTTGAAGCGTGGGGAGCGAGAGGCATGTCGTGTTGCTGTGCTGCTTGAAGCGTGGGGAGCGAGAGGCATGTCGTGTTGCTGTGCTGCTTGAAGCGTGGGGAGCGAGAGGCATGTCGTGTTGCTGTGCTGCTTGAAGCGTGGGGAGCGAGAGGCATGTCGTGTTGCTGTGCTGCTTGAAGCGTGGGGAGCGAGAGGCATGTCGTGTTGCTGTGCTGCTTGAAGCGTGGGGAGCGAGAGGCATGTCGTGTTGCTGTGCTGCTTGAAGCGTGGGGAGCGAGAGGCATGTCGTGTTGCTGTGCTGCTTGAAGCGTGGGGAGCGAGAGGCATGTCGTGTTGCTGTGCTGCTTGAAGCGTGGGGAGCGAGAGGCATGTCGTGTTGCTGTGCTGCTTGAAGCGTGGGGAGCGAGAGGCATGTCGTGTTGCTGTGCTGCTTGAAGCGTGGGGAGCGAGAGGCATGTCGTGTTGCTGTGCTGCTTGAAGCGTGGGGAGCGAGAGGCATGTCGTGTTGCTGTGCTGCTTGAAGCGTGGGGAGCGAGAGGCATGTCGTGTTGCTGTGCTGCTTGAAGCGTGGGGAGCGAGAGGCATGTCGTGTTGCTGTGCTGCTTGAAGCGTGGGGAGCGAGAGGCATGTCGTGTTGCTGTGCTGCTTGAAGCGTGGGGAGCGAGAGGCATGTCGTGTTGCTGTGCTGCTTGAAGCGTGGGGAGCGAGAGGCATGTCGTGTTGCTGTGCTGCTTGAAGCGTGGGGAGCGAGAGGCATGTCGTGTTGCTGTGCTGCTTGAAGCGTGGGGAGCGAGAGGCATGTCGTGTTGCTGTGCTGCTTGAAGCGTGGGGAGCGAGAGGCATGTCGTGTTGCTGTGCTGCTTGAAGCGTGGGGAGCGAGAGGCATGTCGTGTTGCTGTGCTGCTTGAAGCGTGGGGAGCGAGAGGCATGTCGTGTTGCTGTGCTGCTTGAAGCGTGGGGAGCGAGAGGCATGTCGTGTTGCTGTGCTGCTTGAAGCGTGGGGAGCGAGAGGCATGTCGTGTTGCTGTGCTGCTTGAAGCGTGGGGAGCGAGAGGCATGTCGTGTTGCTGTGCTGCTTGAAGCGTGGGGAGCGAGAGGCATGTCGTGTTGCTGTGCTGCTTGAAGCGTGGGGAGCGAGAGGCATGTCGTGTTGCTGTGCTGCTTGAAGCGTGGGGAGCGAGAGGCATGTCGTGTTGCTGTGCTGCTTGAAGCGTGGGGAGCGAGAGGCATGTCGTGTTGCTGTGCTGCTTGAAGCGTGGGGAGCGAGAGGCATGTCGTGTTGCTGTGCTGCTTGAAGCGTGGGGAGCGAGAGGCATGTCGTGTTGCTGTGCTGCTTGAAGCGTGGGGAGCGAGAGGCATGTCGTGTTGCTGTGCTGCTTGAAGCGTGGGGAGCGAGAGGCATGTCGTGTTGCTGTGCTGCTTGAAGCGTGGGGAGCGAGAGGCATGTCGTGTTGCTGTGCTGCTTGAAGCGTGGGGAGCGAGAGGCATGTCGTGTTGCTGTGCTGCTTGAAGCGTGGGGAGCGAGAGGCATGTCGTGTTGCTGTGCTGCTTGAAGCGTGGGGAGCGAGAGGCATGTCGTGTTGCTGTGCTGCTTGAAGCGTGGGGAGCGAGAGGCATGTCGTGTTGCTGTGCTGCTTGAAGCGTGGGGAGCGAGAGGCATGTCGTGTTGCTGTGCTGCTTGAAGCGTGGGGAGCGAGAGGCATGTCGTGTTGCTGTGCTGCTTGAAGCGTGGGGAGCGAGAGGCATGTCGTGTTGCTGTGCTGCTTGAAGCGTGGGGAGCGAGAGGCATGTCGTGTTGCTGTGCTGCTTGAAGCGTGGGGAGCGAGAGGCATGTCGTGTTGCTGTGCTGCTTGAAGCGTGGGGAGCGAGAGGCATGTCGTGTTGCTGTGCTGCTTGAAGCGTGGGGAGCGAGAGGCATGTCGTGTTGCTGTGCTGCTTGAAGCGTGGGGAGCGAGAGGCATGTCGTGTTGCTGTGCTGCTTGAAGCGTGGGGAGCGAGAGGCATGTCGTGTTGCTGTGCTGCTTGAAGCGTGGGGAGCGAGAGGCATGTCGTGTTGCTGTGCTGCTTGAAGCGTGGGGAGCGAGAGGCATGTCGTGTTGCTGTGCTGCTTGAAGCGTGGGGAGCGAGAGGCATGTCGTGTTGCTGTGCTGCTTGAAGCGTGGGGAGCGAGAGGCATGTCGTGTTGCTGTGCTGCTTGAAGCGTGGGGAGCGAGAGGCATGTCGTGTTGCTGTGCTGCTTGAAGCGTGGGGAGCGAGAGGCATGTCGTGTTGCTGTGCTGCTTGAAGCGTGGGGAGCGAGAGGCATGTCGTGTTGCTGTGCTGCTTGAAGCGTGGGGAGCGAGAGGCATGTCGTGTTGCTGTGCTGCTTGAAGCGTGGGGAGCGAGAGGCATGTCGTGTTGCTGTGCTGCTTGAAGCGTGGGGAGCGAGAGGCATGTCGTGTTGCTGTGCTGCTTGAAGCGTGGGGAGCGAGAGGCATGTCGTGTTGCTGTGCTGCTTGAAGCGTGGGGAGCGAGAGGCATGTCGTGTTGCTGTGCTGCTTGAAGCGTGGGGAGCGAGAGGCATGTCGTGTTGCTGTGCTGCTTGAAGCGTGGGGAGCGAGAGGCATGTCGTGTTGCTGTGCTGCTTGAAGCGTGGGGAGCGAGAGGCATGTCGTGTTGCTGTGCTGCTTGAAGCGTGGGGAGCGAGAGGCATGTCGTGTTGCTGTGCTGCTTGAAGCGTGGGGAGCGAGAGGCATGTCGTGTTGCTGTGCTGCTTGAAGCGTGGGGAGCGAGAGGCATGTCGTGTTGCTGTGCTGCTTGAAGCGTGGGGAGCGAGAGGCATGTCGTGTTGCTGTGCTGCTTGAAGCGTGGGGAGCGAGAGGCATGTCGTGTTGCTGTGCTGCTTGAAGCGTGGGGAGCGAGAGGCATGTCGTGTTGCTGTGCTGCTTGAAGCGTGGGGAGCGAGAGGCATGTCGTGTTGCTGTGCTGCTTGAAGCGTGGGGAGCGAGAGGCATGTCGTGTTGCTGTGCTGCTTGAAGCGTGGGGAGCGAGAGGCATGTCGTGTTGCTGTGCTGCTTGAAGCGTGGGGAGCGAGAGGCATGTCGTGTTGCTGTGCTGCTTGAAGCGTGGGGAGCGAGAGGCATGTCGTGTTGCTGTGCTGCTTGAAGCGTGGGGAGCGAGAGGCATGTCGTGTTGCTGTGCTGCTTGAAGCGTGGGGAGCGAGAGGCATGTCGTGTTGCTGTGCTGCTTGAAGCGTGGGGAGCGAGAGGCATGTCGTGTTGCTGTGCTGCTTGAAGCGTGGGGAGCGAGAGGCATGTCGTGTTGCTGTGCTGCTTGAAGCGTGGGGAGCGAGAGGCATGTCGTGTTGCTGTGCTGCTTGAAGCGTGGGGAGCGAGAGGCATGTCGTGTTGCTGTGCTGCTTGAAGCGTGGGGAGCGAGAGGCATGTCGTGTTGCTGTGCTGCTTGAAGCGTGGGGAGCGAGAGGCATGTCGTGTTGCTGTGCTGCTTGAAGCGTGGGGAGCGAGAGGCATGTCGTGTTGCTGTGCTGCTTGAAGCGTGGGGAGCGAGAGGCATGTCGTGTTGCTGTGCTGCTTGAAGCGTGGGGAGCGAGAGGCATGTCGTGTTGCTGTGCTGCTTGAAGCGTGGGGAGCGAGAGGCATGTCGTGTTGCTGTGCTGCTTGAAGCGTGGGGAGCGAGAGGCATGTCGTGTTGCTGTGCTGCTTGAAGCGTGGGGAGCGAGAGGCATGTCGTGTTGCTGTGCTGCTTGAAGCGTGGGGAGCGAGAGGCATGTCGTGTTGCTGTGCTGCTTGAAGCGTGGGGAGCGAGAGGCATGTCGTGTTGCTGTGCTGCTTGAAGCGTGGGGAGCGAGAGGCATGTCGTGTTGCTGTGCTGCTTGAAGCGTGGGGAGCGAGAGGCATGTCGTGTTGCTGTGCTGCTTGAAGCGTGGGGAGCGAGAGGCATGTCGTGTTGCTGTGCTGCTTGAAGCGTGGGGAGCGAGAGGCATGTCGTGTTGCTGTGCTGCTTGAAGCGTGGGGAGCGAGAGGCATGTCGTGTTGCTGTGCTGCTTGAAGCGTGGGGAGCGAGAGGCATGTCGTGTTGCTGTGCTGCTTGAAGCGTGGGGAGCGAGAGGCATGTCGTGTTGCTGTGCTGCTTGAAGCGTGGGGAGCGAGAGGCATGTCGTGTTGCTGTGCTGCTTGAAGCGTGGGGAGCGAGAGGCATGTCGTGTTGCTGTGCTGCTTGAAGCGTGGGGAGCGAGAGGCATGTCGTGTTGCTGTGCTGCTTGAAGCGTGGGGAGCGAGAGGCATGTCGTGTTGCTGTGCTGCTTGAAGCGTGGGGAGCGAGAGGCATGTCGTGTTGCTGTGCTGCTTGAAGCGTGGGGAGCGAGAGGCATGTCGTGTTGCTGTGCTGCTTGAAGCGTGGGGAGCGAGAGGCATGTCGTGTTGCTGTGCTGCTTGAAGCGTGGGGAGCGAGAGGCATGTCGTGTTGCTGTGCTGCTTGAAGCGTGGGGAGCGAGAGGCATGTCGTGTTGCTGTGCTGCTTGAAGCGTGGGGAGCGAGAGGCATGTCGTGTTGCTGTGCTGCTTGAAGCGTGGGGAGCGAGAGGCATGTCGTGTTGCTGTGCTGCTTGAAGCGTGGGGAGCGAGAGGCATGTCGTGTTGCTGTGCTGCTTGAAGCGTGGGGAGCGAGAGGCATGTCGTGTTGCTGTGCTGCTTGAAGCGTGGGGAGCGAGAGGCATGTCGTGTTGCTGTGCTGCTTGAAGCGTGGGGAGCGAGAGGCATGTCGTGTTGCTGTGCTGCTTGAAGCGTGGGGAGCGAGAGGCATGTCGTGTTGCTGTGCTGCTTGAAGCGTGGGGAGCGAGAGGCATGTCGTGTTGCTGTGCTGCTTGAAGCGTGGGGAGCGAGAGGCATGTCGTGTTGCTGTGCTGCTTGAAGCGTGGGGAGCGAGAGGCATGTCGTGTTGCTGTGCTGCTTGAAGCGTGGGGAGCGAGAGGCATGTCGTGTTGCTGTGCTGCTTGAAGCGTGGGGAGCGAGAGGCATGTCGTGTTGCTGTGCTGCTTGAAGCGTGGGGAGCGAGAGGCATGTCGTGTTGCTGTGCTGCTTGAAGCGTGGGGAGCGAGAGGCATGTCGTGTTGCTGTGCTGCTTGAAGCGTGGGGAGCGAGAGGCATGTCGTGTTGCTGTGCTGCTTGAAGCGTGGGGAGCGAGAGGCATGTCGTGTTGCTGTGCTGCTTGAAGCGTGGGGAGCGAGAGGCATGTCGTGTTGCTGTGCTGCTTGAAGCGTGGGGAGCGAGAGGCATGTCGTGTTGCTGTGCTGCTTGAAGCGTGGGGAGCGAGAGGCATGTCGTGTTGCTGTGCTGCTTGAAGCGTGGGGAGCGAGAGGCATGTCGTGTTGCTGTGCTGCTTGAAGCGTGGGGAGCGAGAGGCATGTCGTGTTGCTGTGCTGCTTGAAGCGTGGGGAGCGAGAGGCATGTCGTGTTGCTGTGCTGCTTGAAGCGTGGGGAGCGAGAGGCATGTCGTGTTGCTGTGCTGCTTGAAGCGTGGGGAGCGAGAGGCATGTCGTGTTGCTGTGCTGCTTGAAGCGTGGGGAGCGAGAGGCATGTCGTGTTGCTGTGCTGCTTGAAGCGTGGGGAGCGAGAGGCATGTCGTGTTGCTGTGCTGCTTGAAGCGTGGGGAGCGAGAGGCATGTCGTGTTGCTGTGCTGCTTGAAGCGTGGGGAGCGAGAGGCATGTCGTGTTGCTGTGCTGCTTGAAGCGTGGGGAGCGAGAGGCATGTCGTGTTGCTGTGCTGCTTGAAGCGTGGGGAGCGAGAGGCATGTCGTGTTGCTGTGCTGCTTGAAGCGTGGGGAGCGAGAGGCATGTCGTGTTGCTGTGCTGCTTGAAGCGTGGGGAGCGAGAGGCATGTCGTGTTGCTGTGCTGCTTGAAGCGTGGGGAGCGAGAGGCATGTCGTGTTGCTGTGCTGCTTGAAGCGTGGGGAGCGAGAGGCATGTCGTGTTGCTGTGCTGCTTGAAGCGTGGGGAGCGAGAGGCATGTCGTGTTGCTGTGCTGCTTGAAGCGTGGGGAGCGAGAGGCATGTCGTGTTGCTGTGCTGCTTGAAGCGTGGGGAGCGAGAGGCATGTCGTGTTGCTGTGCTGCTTGAAGCGTGGGGAGCGAGAGGCATGTCGTGTTGCTGTGCTGCTTGAAGCGTGGGGAGCGAGAGGCATGTCGTGTTGCTGTGCTGCTTGAAGCGTGGGGAGCGAGAGGCATGTCGTGTTGCTGTGCTGCTTGAAGCGTGGGGAGCGAGAGGCATGTCGTGTTGCTGTGCTGCTTGAAGCGTGGGGAGCGAGAGGCATGTCGTGTTGCTGTGCTGCTTGAAGCGTGGGGAGCGAGAGGCATGTCGTGTTGCTGTGCTGCTTGAAGCGTGGGGAGCGAGAGGCATGTCGTGTTGCTGTGCTGCTTGAAGCGTGGGGAGCGAGAGGCATGTCGTGTTGCTGTGCTGCTTGAAGCGTGGGGAGCGAGAGGCATGTCGTGTTGCTGTGCTGCTTGAAGCGTGGGGAGCGAGAGGCATGTCGTGTTGCTGTGCTGCTTGAAGCGTGGGGAGCGAGAGGCATGTCGTGTTGCTGTGCTGCTTGAAGCGTGGGGAGCGAGAGGCATGTCGTGTTGCTGTGCTGCTTGAAGCGTGGGGAGCGAGAGGCATGTCGTGTTGCTGTGCTGCTTGAAGCGTGGGGAGCGAGAGGCATGTCGTGTTGCTGTGCTGCTTGAAGCGTGGGGAGCGAGAGGCATGTCGTGTTGCTGTGCTGCTTGAAGCGTGGGGAGCGAGAGGCATGTCGTGTTGCTGTGCTGCTTGAAGCGTGGGGAGCGAGAGGCATGTCGTGTTGCTGTGCTGCTTGAAGCGTGGGGAGCGAGAGGCATGTCGTGTTGCTGTGCTGCTTGAAGCGTGGGGAGCGAGAGGCATGTCGTGTTGCTGTGCTGCTTGAAGCGTGGGGAGCGAGAGGCATGTCGTGTTGCTGTGCTGCTTGAAGCGTGGGGAGCGAGAGGCATGTCGTGTTGCTGTGCTGCTTGAAGCGTGGGGAGCGAGAGGCATGTCGTGTTGCTGTGCTGCTTGAAGCGTGGGGAGCGAGAGGCATGTCGTGTTGCTGTGCTGCTTGAAGCGTGGGGAGCGAGAGGCATGTCGTGTTGCTGTGCTGCTTGAAGCGTGGGGAGCGAGAGGCATGTCGTGTTGCTGTGCTGCTTGAAGCGTGGGGAGCGAGAGGCATGTCGTGTTGCTGTGCTGCTTGAAGCGTGGGGAGCGAGAGGCATGTCGTGTTGCTGTGCTGCTTGAAGCGTGGGGAGCGAGAGGCATGTCGTGTTGCTGTGCTGCTTGAAGCGTGGGGAGCGAGAGGCATGTCGTGTTGCTGTGCTGCTTGAAGCGTGGGGAGCGAGAGGCATGTCGTGTTGCTGTGCTGCTTGAAGCGTGGGGAGCGAGAGGCATGTCGTGTTGCTGTGCTGCTTGAAGCGTGGGGAGCGAGAGGCATGTCGTGTTGCTGTGCTGCTTGAAGCGTGGGGAGCGAGAGGCATGTCGTGTTGCTGTGCTGCTTGAAGCGTGGGGAGCGAGAGGCATGTCGTGTTGCTGTGCTGCTTGAAGCGTGGGGAGCGAGAGGCATGTCGTGTTGCTGTGCTGCTTGAAGCGTGGGGAGCGAGAGGCATGTCGTGTTGCTGTGCTGCTTGAAGCGTGGGGAGCGAGAGGCATGTCGTGTTGCTGTGCTGCTTGAAGCGTGGGGAGCGAGAGGCATGTCGTGTTGCTGTGCTGCTTGAAGCGTGGGGAGCGAGAGGCATGTCGTGTTGCTGTGCTGCTTGAAGCGTGGGGAGCGAGAGGCATGTCGTGTTGCTGTGCTGCTTGAAGCGTGGGGAGCGAGAGGCATGTCGTGTTGCTGTGCTGCTTGAAGCGTGGGGAGCGAGAGGCATGTCGTGTTGCTGTGCTGCTTGAAGCGTGGGGAGCGAGAGGCATGTCGTGTTGCTGTGCTGCTTGAAGCGTGGGGAGCGAGAGGCATGTCGTGTTGCTGTGCTGCTTGAAGCGTGGGGAGCGAGAGGCATGTCGTGTTGCTGTGCTGCTTGAAGCGTGGGGAGCGAGAGGCATGTCGTGTTGCTGTGCTGCTTGAAGCGTGGGGAGCGAGAGGCATGTCGTGTTGCTGTGCTGCTTGAAGCGTGGGGAGCGAGAGGCATGTCGTGTTGCTGTGCTGCTTGAAGCGTGGGGAGCGAGAGGCATGTCGTGTTGCTGTGCTGCTTGAAGCGTGGGGAGCGAGAGGCATGTCGTGTTGCTGTGCTGCTTGAAGCGTGGGGAGCGAGAGGCATGTCGTGTTGCTGTGCTGCTTGAAGCGTGGGGAGCGAGAGGCATGTCGTGTTGCTGTGCTGCTTGAAGCGTGGGGAGCGAGAGGCATGTCGTGTTGCTGTGCTGCTTGAAGCGTGGGGAGCGAGAGGCATGTCGTGTTGCTGTGCTGCTTGAAGCGTGGGGAGCGAGAGGCATGTCGTGTTGCTGTGCTGCTTGAAGCGTGGGGAGCGAGAGGCATGTCGTGTTGCTGTGCTGCTTGAAGCGTGGGGAGCGAGAGGCATGTCGTGTTGCTGTGCTGCTTGAAGCGTGGGGAGCGAGAGGCATGTCGTGTTGCTGTGCTGCTTGAAGCGTGGGGAGCGAGAGGCATGTCGTGTTGCTGTGCTGCTTGAAGCGTGGGGAGCGAGAGGCATGTCGTGTTGCTGTGCTGCTTGAAGCGTGGGGAGCGAGAGGCATGTCGTGTTGCTGTGCTGCTTGAAGCGTGGGGAGCGAGAGGCATGTCGTGTTGCTGTGCTGCTTGAAGCGTGGGGAGCGAGAGGCATGTCGTGTTGCTGTGCTGCTTGAAGCGTGGGGAGCGAGAGGCATGTCGTGTTGCTGTGCTGCTTGAAGCGTGGGGAGCGAGAGGCATGTCGTGTTGCTGTGCTGCTTGAAGCGTGGGGAGCGAGAGGCATGTCGTGTTGCTGTGCTGCTTGAAGCGTGGGGAGCGAGAGGCATGTCGTGTTGCTGTGCTGCTTGAAGCGTGGGGAGCGAGAGGCATGTCGTGTTGCTGTGCTGCTTGAAGCGTGGGGAGCGAGAGGCATGTCGTGTTGCTGTGCTGCTTGAAGCGTGGGGAGCGAGAGGCATGTCGTGTTGCTGTGCTGCTTGAAGCGTGGGGAGCGAGAGGCATGTCGTGTTGCTGTGCTGCTTGAAGCGTGGGGAGCGAGAGGCATGTCGTGTTGCTGTGCTGCTTGAAGCGTGGGGAGCGAGAGGCATGTCGTGTTGCTGTGCTGCTTGAAGCGTGGGGAGCGAGAGGCATGTCGTGTTGCTGTGCTGCTTGAAGCGTGGGGAGCGAGAGGCATGTCGTGTTGCTGTGCTGCTTGAAGCGTGGGGAGCGAGAGGCATGTCGTGTTGCTGTGCTGCTTGAAGCGTGGGGAGCGAGAGGCATGTCGTGTTGCTGTGCTGCTTGAAGCGTGGGGAGCGAGAGGCATGTCGTGTTGCTGTGCTGCTTGAAGCGTGGGGAGCGAGAGGCATGTCGTGTTGCTGTGCTGCTTGAAGCGTGGGGAGCGAGAGGCATGTCGTGTTGCTGTGCTGCTTGAAGCGTGGGGAGCGAGAGGCATGTCGTGTTGCTGTGCTGCTTGAAGCGTGGGGAGCGAGAGGCATGTCGTGTTGCTGTGCTGCTTGAAGCGTGGGGAGCGAGAGGCATGTCGTGTTGCTGTGCTGCTTGAAGCGTGGGGAGCGAGAGGCATGTCGTGTTGCTGTGCTGCTTGAAGCGTGGGGAGCGAGAGGCATGTCGTGTTGCTGTGCTGCTTGAAGCGTGGGGAGCGAGAGGCATGTCGTGTTGCTGTGCTGCTTGAAGCGTGGGGAGCGAGAGGCATGTCGTGTTGCTGTGCTGCTTGAAGCGTGGGGAGCGAGAGGCATGTCGTGTTGCTGTGCTGCTTGAAGCGTGGGGAGCGAGAGGCATGTCGTGTTGCTGTGCTGCTTGAAGCGTGGGGAGCGAGAGGCATGTCGTGTTGCTGTGCTGCTTGAAGCGTGGGGAGCGAGAGGCATGTCGTGTTGCTGTGCTGCTTGAAGCGTGGGGAGCGAGAGGCATGTCGTGTTGCTGTGCTGCTTGAAGCGTGGGGAGCGAGAGGCATGTCGTGTTGCTGTGCTGCTTGAAGCGTGGGGAGCGAGAGGCATGTCGTGTTGCTGTGCTGCTTGAAGCGTGGGGAGCGAGAGGCATGTCGTGTTGCTGTGCTGCTTGAAGCGTGGGGAGCGAGAGGCATGTCGTGTTGCTGTGCTGCTTGAAGCGTGGGGAGCGAGAGGCATGTCGTGTTGCTGTGCTGCTTGAAGCGTGGGGAGCGAGAGGCATGTCGTGTTGCTGTGCTGCTTGAAGCGTGGGGAGCGAGAGGCATGTCGTGTTGCTGTGCTGCTTGAAGCGTGGGGAGCGAGAGGCATGTCGTGTTGCTGTGCTGCTTGAAGCGTGGGGAGCGAGAGGCATGTCGTGTTGCTGTGCTGCTTGAAGCGTGGGGAGCGAGAGGCATGTCGTGTTGCTGTGCTGCTTGAAGCGTGGGGAGCGAGAGGCATGTCGTGTTGCTGTGCTGCTTGAAGCGTGGGGAGCGAGAGGCATGTCGTGTTGCTGTGCTGCTTGAAGCGTGGGGAGCGAGAGGCATGTCGTGTTGCTGTGCTGCTTGAAGCGTGGGGAGCGAGAGGCATGTCGTGTTGCTGTGCTGCTTGAAGCGTGGGGAGCGAGAGGCATGTCGTGTTGCTGTGCTGCTTGAAGCGTGGGGAGCGAGAGGCATGTCGTGTTGCTGTGCTGCTTGAAGCGTGGGGAGCGAGAGGCATGTCGTGTTGCTGTGCTGCTTGAAGCGTGGGGAGCGAGAGGCATGTCGTGTTGCTGTGCTGCTTGAAGCGTGGGGAGCGAGAGGCATGTCGTGTTGCTGTGCTGCTTGAAGCGTGGGGAGCGAGAGGCATGTCGTGTTGCTGTGCTGCTTGAAGCGTGGGGAGCGAGAGGCATGTCGTGTTGCTGTGCTGCTTGAAGCGTGGGGAGCGAGAGGCATGTCGTGTTGCTGTGCTGCTTGAAGCGTGGGGAGCGAGAGGCATGTCGTGTTGCTGTGCTGCTTGAAGCGTGGGGAGCGAGAGGCATGTCGTGTTGCTGTGCTGCTTGAAGCGTGGGGAGCGAGAGGCATGTCGTGTTGCTGTGCTGCTTGAAGCGTGGGGAGCGAGAGGCATGTCGTGTTGCTGTGCTGCTTGAAGCGTGGGGAGCGAGAGGCATGTCGTGTTGCTGTGCTGCTTGAAGCGTGGGGAGCGAGAGGCATGTCGTGTTGCTGTGCTGCTTGAAGCGTGGGGAGCGAGAGGCATGTCGTGTTGCTGTGCTGCTTGAAGCGTGGGGAGCGAGAGGCATGTCGTGTTGCTGTGCTGCTTGAAGCGTGGGGAGCGAGAGGCATGTCGTGTTGCTGTGCTGCTTGAAGCGTGGGGAGCGAGAGGCATGTCGTGTTGCTGTGCTGCTTGAAGCGTGGGGAGCGAGAGGCATGTCGTGTTGCTGTGCTGCTTGAAGCGTGGGGAGCGAGAGGCATGTCGTGTTGCTGTGCTGCTTGAAGCGTGGGGAGCGAGAGGCATGTCGTGTTGCTGTGCTGCTTGAAGCGTGGGGAGCGAGAGGCATGTCGTGTTGCTGTGCTGCTTGAAGCGTGGGGAGCGAGAGGCATGTCGTGTTGCTGTGCTGCTTGAAGCGTGGGGAGCGAGAGGCATGTCGTGTTGCTGTGCTGCTTGAAGCGTGGGGAGCGAGAGGCATGTCGTGTTGCTGTGCTGCTTGAAGCGTGGGGAGCGAGAGGCATGTCGTGTTGCTGTGCTGCTTGAAGCGTGGGGAGCGAGAGGCATGTCGTGTTGCTGTGCTGCTTGAAGCGTGGGGAGCGAGAGGCATGTCGTGTTGCTGTGCTGCTTGAAGCGTGGGGAGCGAGAGGCATGTCGTGTTGCTGTGCTGCTTGAAGCGTGGGGAGCGAGAGGCATGTCGTGTTGCTGTGCTGCTTGAAGCGTGGGGAGCGAGAGGCATGTCGTGTTGCTGTGCTGCTTGAAGCGTGGGGAGCGAGAGGCATGTCGTGTTGCTGTGCTGCTTGAAGCGTGGGGAGCGAGAGGCATGTCGTGTTGCTGTGCTGCTTGAAGCGTGGGGAGCGAGAGGCATGTCGTGTTGCTGTGCTGCTTGAAGCGTGGGGAGCGAGAGGCATGTCGTGTTGCTGTGCTGCTTGAAGCGTGGGGAGCGAGAGGCATGTCGTGTTGCTGTGCTGCTTGAAGCGTGGGGAGCGAGAGGCATGTCGTGTTGCTGTGCTGCTTGAAGCGTGGGGAGCGAGAGGCATGTCGTGTTGCTGTGCTGCTTGAAGCGTGGGGAGCGAGAGGCATGTCGTGTTGCTGTGCTGCTTGAAGCGTGGGGAGCGAGAGGCATGTCGTGTTGCTGTGCTGCTTGAAGCGTGGGGAGCGAGAGGCATGTCGTGTTGCTGTGCTGCTTGAAGCGTGGGGAGCGAGAGGCATGTCGTGTTGCTGTGCTGCTTGAAGCGTGGGGAGCGAGAGGCATGTCGTGTTGCTGTGCTGCTTGAAGCGTGGGGAGCGAGAGGCATGTCGTGTTGCTGTGCTGCTTGAAGCGTGGGGAGCGAGAGGCATGTCGTGTTGCTGTGCTGCTTGAAGCGTGGGGAGCGAGAGGCATGTCGTGTTGCTGTGCTGCTTGAAGCGTGGGGAGCGAGAGGCATGTCGTGTTGCTGTGCTGCTTGAAGCGTGGGGAGCGAGAGGCATGTCGTGTTGCTGTGCTGCTTGAAGCGTGGGGAGCGAGAGGCATGTCGTGTTGCTGTGCTGCTTGAAGCGTGGGGAGCGAGAGGCATGTCGTGTTGCTGTGCTGCTTGAAGCGTGGGGAGCGAGAGGCATGTCGTGTTGCTGTGCTGCTTGAAGCGTGGGGAGCGAGAGGCATGTCGTGTTGCTGTGCTGCTTGAAGCGTGGGGAGCGAGAGGCATGTCGTGTTGCTGTGCTGCTTGAAGCGTGGGGAGCGAGAGGCATGTCGTGTTGCTGTGCTGCTTGAAGCGTGGGGAGCGAGAGGCATGTCGTGTTGCTGTGCTGCTTGAAGCGTGGGGAGCGAGAGGCATGTCGTGTTGCTGTGCTGCTTGAAGCGTGGGGAGCGAGAGGCATGTCGTGTTGCTGTGCTGCTTGAAGCGTGGGGAGCGAGAGGCATGTCGTGTTGCTGTGCTGCTTGAAGCGTGGGGAGCGAGAGGCATGTCGTGTTGCTGTGCTGCTTGAAGCGTGGGGAGCGAGAGGCATGTCGTGTTGCTGTGCTGCTTGAAGCGTGGGGAGCGAGAGGCATGTCGTGTTGCTGTGCTGCTTGAAGCGTGGGGAGCGAGAGGCATGTCGTGTTGCTGTGCTGCTTGAAGCGTGGGGAGCGAGAGGCATGTCGTGTTGCTGTGCTGCTTGAAGCGTGGGGAGCGAGAGGCATGTCGTGTTGCTGTGCTGCTTGAAGCGTGGGGAGCGAGAGGCATGTCGTGTTGCTGTGCTGCTTGAAGCGTGGGGAGCGAGAGGCATGTCGTGTTGCTGTGCTGCTTGAAGCGTGGGGAGCGAGAGGCATGTCGTGTTGCTGTGCTGCTTGAAGCGTGGGGAGCGAGAGGCATGTCGTGTTGCTGTGCTGCTTGAAGCGTGGGGAGCGAGAGGCATGTCGTGTTGCTGTGCTGCTTGAAGCGTGGGGAGCGAGAGGCATGTCGTGTTGCTGTGCTGCTTGAAGCGTGGGGAGCGAGAGGCATGTCGTGTTGCTGTGCTGCTTGAAGCGTGGGGAGCGAGAGGCATGTCGTGTTGCTGTGCTGCTTGAAGCGTGGGGAGCGAGAGGCATGTCGTGTTGCTGTGCTGCTTGAAGCGTGGGGAGCGAGAGGCATGTCGTGTTGCTGTGCTGCTTGAAGCGTGGGGAGCGAGAGGCATGTCGTGTTGCTGTGCTGCTTGAAGCGTGGGGAGCGAGAGGCATGTCGTGTTGCTGTGCTGCTTGAAGCGTGGGGAGCGAGAGGCATGTCGTGTTGCTGTGCTGCTTGAAGCGTGGGGAGCGAGAGGCATGTCGTGTTGCTGTGCTGCTTGAAGCGTGGGGAGCGAGAGGCATGTCGTGTTGCTGTGCTGCTTGAAGCGTGGGGAGCGAGAGGCATGTCGTGTTGCTGTGCTGCTTGAAGCGTGGGGAGCGAGAGGCATGTCGTGTTGCTGTGCTGCTTGAAGCGTGGGGAGCGAGAGGCATGTCGTGTTGCTGTGCTGCTTGAAGCGTGGGGAGCGAGAGGCATGTCGTGTTGCTGTGCTGCTTGAAGCGTGGGGAGCGAGAGGCATGTCGTGTTGCTGTGCTGCTTGAAGCGTGGGGAGCGAGAGGCATGTCGTGTTGCTGTGCTGCTTGAAGCGTGGGGAGCGAGAGGCATGTCGTGTTGCTGTGCTGCTTGAAGCGTGGGGAGCGAGAGGCATGTCGTGTTGCTGTGCTGCTTGAAGCGTGGGGAGCGAGAGGCATGTCGTGTTGCTGTGCTGCTTGAAGCGTGGGGAGCGAGAGGCATGTCGTGTTGCTGTGCTGCTTGAAGCGTGGGGAGCGAGAGGCATGTCGTGTTGCTGTGCTGCTTGAAGCGTGGGGAGCGAGAGGCATGTCGTGTTGCTGTGCTGCTTGAAGCGTGGGGAGCGAGAGGCATGTCGTGTTGCTGTGCTGCTTGAAGCGTGGGGAGCGAGAGGCATGTCGTGTTGCTGTGCTGCTTGAAGCGTGGGGAGCGAGAGGCATGTCGTGTTGCTGTGCTGCTTGAAGCGTGGGGAGCGAGAGGCATGTCGTGTTGCTGTGCTGCTTGAAGCGTGGGGAGCGAGAGGCATGTCGTGTTGCTGTGCTGCTTGAAGCGTGGGGAGCGAGAGGCATGTCGTGTTGCTGTGCTGCTTGAAGCGTGGGGAGCGAGAGGCATGTCGTGTTGCTGTGCTGCTTGAAGCGTGGGGAGCGAGAGGCATGTCGTGTTGCTGTGCTGCTTGAAGCGTGGGGAGCGAGAGGCATGTCGTGTTGCTGTGCTGCTTGAAGCGTGGGGAGCGAGAGGCATGTCGTGTTGCTGTGCTGCTTGAAGCGTGGGGAGCGAGAGGCATGTCGTGTTGCTGTGCTGCTTGAAGCGTGGGGAGCGAGAGGCATGTCGTGTTGCTGTGCTGCTTGAAGCGTGGGGAGCGAGAGGCATGTCGTGTTGCTGTGCTGCTTGAAGCGTGGGGAGCGAGAGGCATGTCGTGTTGCTGTGCTGCTTGAAGCGTGGGGAGCGAGAGGCATGTCGTGTTGCTGTGCTGCTTGAAGCGTGGGGAGCGAGAGGCATGTCGTGTTGCTGTGCTGCTTGAAGCGTGGGGAGCGAGAGGCATGTCGTGTTGCTGTGCTGCTTGAAGCGTGGGGAGCGAGAGGCATGTCGTGTTGCTGTGCTGCTTGAAGCGTGGGGAGCGAGAGGCATGTCGTGTTGCTGTGCTGCTTGAAGCGTGGGGAGCGAGAGGCATGTCGTGTTGCTGTGCTGCTTGAAGCGTGGGGAGCGAGAGGCATGTCGTGTTGCTGTGCTGCTTGAAGCGTGGGGAGCGAGAGGCATGTCGTGTTGCTGTGCTGCTTGAAGCGTGGGGAGCGAGAGGCATGTCGTGTTGCTGTGCTGCTTGAAGCGTGGGGAGCGAGAGGCATGTCGTGTTGCTGTGCTGCTTGAAGCGTGGGGAGCGAGAGGCATGTCGTGTTGCTGTGCTGCTTGAAGCGTGGGGAGCGAGAGGCATGTCGTGTTGCTGTGCTGCTTGAAGCGTGGGGAGCGAGAGGCATGTCGTGTTGCTGTGCTGCTTGAAGCGTGGGGAGCGAGAGGCATGTCGTGTTGCTGTGCTGCTTGAAGCGTGGGGAGCGAGAGGCATGTCGTGTTGCTGTGCTGCTTGAAGCGTGGGGAGCGAGAGGCATGTCGTGTTGCTGTGCTGCTTGAAGCGTGGGGAGCGAGAGGCATGTCGTGTTGCTGTGCTGCTTGAAGCGTGGGGAGCGAGAGGCATGTCGTGTTGCTGTGCTGCTTGAAGCGTGGGGAGCGAGAGGCATGTCGTGTTGCTGTGCTGCTTGAAGCGTGGGGAGCGAGAGGCATGTCGTGTTGCTGTGCTGCTTGAAGCGTGGGGAGCGAGAGGCATGTCGTGTTGCTGTGCTGCTTGAAGCGTGGGGAGCGAGAGGCATGTCGTGTTGCTGTGCTGCTTGAAGCGTGGGGAGCGAGAGGCATGTCGTGTTGCTGTGCTGCTTGAAGCGTGGGGAGCGAGAGGCATGTCGTGTTGCTGTGCTGCTTGAAGCGTGGGGAGCGAGAGGCATGTCGTGTTGCTGTGCTGCTTGAAGCGTGGGGAGCGAGAGGCATGTCGTGTTGCTGTGCTGCTTGAAGCGTGGGGAGCGAGAGGCATGTCGTGTTGCTGTGCTGCTTGAAGCGTGGGGAGCGAGAGGCATGTCGTGTTGCTGTGCTGCTTGAAGCGTGGGGAGCGAGAGGCATGTCGTGTTGCTGTGCTGCTTGAAGCGTGGGGAGCGAGAGGCATGTCGTGTTGCTGTGCTGCTTGAAGCGTGGGGAGCGAGAGGCATGTCGTGTTGCTGTGCTGCTTGAAGCGTGGGGAGCGAGAGGCATGTCGTGTTGCTGTGCTGCTTGAAGCGTGGGGAGCGAGAGGCATGTCGTGTTGCTGTGCTGCTTGAAGCGTGGGGAGCGAGAGGCATGTCGTGTTGCTGTGCTGCTTGAAGCGTGGGGAGCGAGAGGCATGTCGTGTTGCTGTGCTGCTTGAAGCGTGGGGAGCGAGAGGCATGTCGTGTTGCTGTGCTGCTTGAAGCGTGGGGAGCGAGAGGCATGTCGTGTTGCTGTGCTGCTTGAAGCGTGGGGAGCGAGAGGCATGTCGTGTTGCTGTGCTGCTTGAAGCGTGGGGAGCGAGAGGCATGTCGTGTTGCTGTGCTGCTTGAAGCGTGGGGAGCGAGAGGCATGTCGTGTTGCTGTGCTGCTTGAAGCGTGGGGAGCGAGAGGCATGTCGTGTTGCTGTGCTGCTTGAAGCGTGGGGAGCGAGAGGCATGTCGTGTTGCTGTGCTGCTTGAAGCGTGGGGAGCGAGAGGCATGTCGTGTTGCTGTGCTGCTTGAAGCGTGGGGAGCGAGAGGCATGTCGTGTTGCTGTGCTGCTTGAAGCGTGGGGAGCGAGAGGCATGTCGTGTTGCTGTGCTGCTTGAAGCGTGGGGAGCGAGAGGCATGTCGTGTTGCTGTGCTGCTTGAAGCGTGGGGAGCGAGAGGCATGTCGTGTTGCTGTGCTGCTTGAAGCGTGGGGAGCGAGAGGCATGTCGTGTTGCTGTGCTGCTTGAAGCGTGGGGAGCGAGAGGCATGTCGTGTTGCTGTGCTGCTTGAAGCGTGGGGAGCGAGAGGCATGTCGTGTTGCTGTGCTGCTTGAAGCGTGGGGAGCGAGAGGCATGTCGTGTTGCTGTGCTGCTTGAAGCGTGGGGAGCGAGAGGCATGTCGTGTTGCTGTGCTGCTTGAAGCGTGGGGAGCGAGAGGCATGTCGTGTTGCTGTGCTGCTTGAAGCGTGGGGAGCGAGAGGCATGTCGTGTTGCTGTGCTGCTTGAAGCGTGGGGAGCGAGAGGCATGTCGTGTTGCTGTGCTGCTTGAAGCGTGGGGAGCGAGAGGCATGTCGTGTTGCTGTGCTGCTTGAAGCGTGGGGAGCGAGAGGCATGTCGTGTTGCTGTGCTGCTTGAAGCGTGGGGAGCGAGAGGCATGTCGTGTTGCTGTGCTGCTTGAAGCGTGGGGAGCGAGAGGCATGTCGTGTTGCTGTGCTGCTTGAAGCGTGGGGAGCGAGAGGCATGTCGTGTTGCTGTGCTGCTTGAAGCGTGGGGAGCGAGAGGCATGTCGTGTTGCTGTGCTGCTTGAAGCGTGGGGAGCGAGAGGCATGTCGTGTTGCTGTGCTGCTTGAAGCGTGGGGAGCGAGAGGCATGTCGTGTTGCTGTGCTGCTTGAAGCGTGGGGAGCGAGAGGCATGTCGTGTTGCTGTGCTGCTTGAAGCGTGGGGAGCGAGAGGCATGTCGTGTTGCTGTGCTGCTTGAAGCGTGGGGAGCGAGAGGCATGTCGTGTTGCTGTGCTGCTTGAAGCGTGGGGAGCGAGAGGCATGTCGTGTTGCTGTGCTGCTTGAAGCGTGGGGAGCGAGAGGCATGTCGTGTTGCTGTGCTGCTTGAAGCGTGGGGAGCGAGAGGCATGTCGTGTTGCTGTGCTGCTTGAAGCGTGGGGAGCGAGAGGCATGTCGTGTTGCTGTGCTGCTTGAAGCGTGGGGAGCGAGAGGCATGTCGTGTTGCTGTGCTGCTTGAAGCGTGGGGAGCGAGAGGCATGTCGTGTTGCTGTGCTGCTTGAAGCGTGGGGAGCGAGAGGCATGTCGTGTTGCTGTGCTGCTTGAAGCGTGGGGAGCGAGAGGCATGTCGTGTTGCTGTGCTGCTTGAAGCGTGGGGAGCGAGAGGCATGTCGTGTTGCTGTGCTGCTTGAAGCGTGGGGAGCGAGAGGCATGTCGTGTTGCTGTGCTGCTTGAAGCGTGGGGAGCGAGAGGCATGTCGTGTTGCTGTGCTGCTTGAAGCGTGGGGAGCGAGAGGCATGTCGTGTTGCTGTGCTGCTTGAAGCGTGGGGAGCGAGAGGCATGTCGTGTTGCTGTGCTGCTTGAAGCGTGGGGAGCGAGAGGCATGTCGTGTTGCTGTGCTGCTTGAAGCGTGGGGAGCGAGAGGCATGTCGTGTTGCTGTGCTGCTTGAAGCGTGGGGAGCGAGAGGCATGTCGTGTTGCTGTGCTGCTTGAAGCGTGGGGAGCGAGAGGCATGTCGTGTTGCTGTGCTGCTTGAAGCGTGGGGAGCGAGAGGCATGTCGTGTTGCTGTGCTGCTTGAAGCGTGGGGAGCGAGAGGCATGTCGTGTTGCTGTGCTGCTTGAAGCGTGGGGAGCGAGAGGCATGTCGTGTTGCTGTGCTGCTTGAAGCGTGGGGAGCGAGAGGCATGTCGTGTTGCTGTGCTGCTTGAAGCGTGGGGAGCGAGAGGCATGTCGTGTTGCTGTGCTGCTTGAAGCGTGGGGAGCGAGAGGCATGTCGTGTTGCTGTGCTGCTTGAAGCGTGGGGAGCGAGAGGCATGTCGTGTTGCTGTGCTGCTTGAAGCGTGGGGAGCGAGAGGCATGTCGTGTTGCTGTGCTGCTTGAAGCGTGGGGAGCGAGAGGCATGTCGTGTTGCTGTGCTGCTTGAAGCGTGGGGAGCGAGAGGCATGTCGTGTTGCTGTGCTGCTTGAAGCGTGGGGAGCGAGAGGCATGTCGTGTTGCTGTGCTGCTTGAAGCGTGGGGAGCGAGAGGCATGTCGTGTTGCTGTGCTGCTTGAAGCGTGGGGAGCGAGAGGCATGTCGTGTTGCTGTGCTGCTTGAAGCGTGGGGAGCGAGAGGCATGTCGTGTTGCTGTGCTGCTTGAAGCGTGGGGAGCGAGAGGCATGTCGTGTTGCTGTGCTGCTTGAAGCGTGGGGAGCGAGAGGCATGTCGTGTTGCTGTGCTGCTTGAAGCGTGGGGAGCGAGAGGCATGTCGTGTTGCTGTGCTGCTTGAAGCGTGGGGAGCGAGAGGCATGTCGTGTTGCTGTGCTGCTTGAAGCGTGGGGAGCGAGAGGCATGTCGTGTTGCTGTGCTGCTTGAAGCGTGGGGAGCGAGAGGCATGTCGTGTTGCTGTGCTGCTTGAAGCGTGGGGAGCGAGAGGCATGTCGTGTTGCTGTGCTGCTTGAAGCGTGGGGAGCGAGAGGCATGTCGTGTTGCTGTGCTGCTTGAAGCGTGGGGAGCGAGAGGCATGTCGTGTTGCTGTGCTGCTTGAAGCGTGGGGAGCGAGAGGCATGTCGTGTTGCTGTGCTGCTTGAAGCGTGGGGAGCGAGAGGCATGTCGTGTTGCTGTGCTGCTTGAAGCGTGGGGAGCGAGAGGCATGTCGTGTTGCTGTGCTGCTTGAAGCGTGGGGAGCGAGAGGCATGTCGTGTTGCTGTGCTGCTTGAAGCGTGGGGAGCGAGAGGCATGTCGTGTTGCTGTGCTGCTTGAAGCGTGGGGAGCGAGAGGCATGTCGTGTTGCTGTGCTGCTTGAAGCGTGGGGAGCGAGAGGCATGTCGTGTTGCTGTGCTGCTTGAAGCGTGGGGAGCGAGAGGCATGTCGTGTTGCTGTGCTGCTTGAAGCGTGGGGAGCGAGAGGCATGTCGTGTTGCTGTGCTGCTTGAAGCGTGGGGAGCGAGAGGCATGTCGTGTTGCTGTGCTGCTTGAAGCGTGGGGAGCGAGAGGCATGTCGTGTTGCTGTGCTGCTTGAAGCGTGGGGAGCGAGAGGCATGTCGTGTTGCTGTGCTGCTTGAAGCGTGGGGAGCGAGAGGCATGTCGTGTTGCTGTGCTGCTTGAAGCGTGGGGAGCGAGAGGCATGTCGTGTTGCTGTGCTGCTTGAAGCGTGGGGAGCGAGAGGCATGTCGTGTTGCTGTGCTGCTTGAAGCGTGGGGAGCGAGAGGCATGTCGTGTTGCTGTGCTGCTTGAAGCGTGGGGAGCGAGAGGCATGTCGTGTTGCTGTGCTGCTTGAAGCGTGGGGAGCGAGAGGCATGTCGTGTTGCTGTGCTGCTTGAAGCGTGGGGAGCGAGAGGCATGTCGTGTTGCTGTGCTGCTTGAAGCGTGGGGAGCGAGAGGCATGTCGTGTTGCTGTGCTGCTTGAAGCGTGGGGAGCGAGAGGCATGTCGTGTTGCTGTGCTGCTTGAAGCGTGGGGAGCGAGAGGCATGTCGTGTTGCTGTGCTGCTTGAAGCGTGGGGAGCGAGAGGCATGTCGTGTTGCTGTGCTGCTTGAAGCGTGGGGAGCGAGAGGCATGTCGTGTTGCTGTGCTGCTTGAAGCGTGGGGAGCGAGAGGCATGTCGTGTTGCTGTGCTGCTTGAAGCGTGGGGAGCGAGAGGCATGTCGTGTTGCTGTGCTGCTTGAAGCGTGGGGAGCGAGAGGCATGTCGTGTTGCTGTGCTGCTTGAAGCGTGGGGAGCGAGAGGCATGTCGTGTTGCTGTGCTGCTTGAAGCGTGGGGAGCGAGAGGCATGTCGTGTTGCTGTGCTGCTTGAAGCGTGGGGAGCGAGAGGCATGTCGTGTTGCTGTGCTGCTTGAAGCGTGGGGAGCGAGAGGCATGTCGTGTTGCTGTGCTGCTTGAAGCGTGGGGAGCGAGAGGCATGTCGTGTTGCTGTGCTGCTTGAAGCGTGGGGAGCGAGAGGCATGTCGTGTTGCTGTGCTGCTTGAAGCGTGGGGAGCGAGAGGCATGTCGTGTTGCTGTGCTGCTTGAAGCGTGGGGAGCGAGAGGCATGTCGTGTTGCTGTGCTGCTTGAAGCGTGGGGAGCGAGAGGCATGTCGTGTTGCTGTGCTGCTTGAAGCGTGGGGAGCGAGAGGCATGTCGTGTTGCTGTGCTGCTTGAAGCGTGGGGAGCGAGAGGCATGTCGTGTTGCTGTGCTGCTTGAAGCGTGGGGAGCGAGAGGCATGTCGTGTTGCTGTGCTGCTTGAAGCGTGGGGAGCGAGAGGCATGTCGTGTTGCTGTGCTGCTTGAAGCGTGGGGAGCGAGAGGCATGTCGTGTTGCTGTGCTGCTTGAAGCGTGGGGAGCGAGAGGCATGTCGTGTTGCTGTGCTGCTTGAAGCGTGGGGAGCGAGAGGCATGTCGTGTTGCTGTGCTGCTTGAAGCGTGGGGAGCGAGAGGCATGTCGTGTTGCTGTGCTGCTTGAAGCGTGGGGAGCGAGAGGCATGTCGTGTTGCTGTGCTGCTTGAAGCGTGGGGAGCGAGAGGCATGTCGTGTTGCTGTGCTGCTTGAAGCGTGGGGAGCGAGAGGCATGTCGTGTTGCTGTGCTGCTTGAAGCGTGGGGAGCGAGAGGCATGTCGTGTTGCTGTGCTGCTTGAAGCGTGGGGAGCGAGAGGCATGTCGTGTTGCTGTGCTGCTTGAAGCGTGGGGAGCGAGAGGCATGTCGTGTTGCTGTGCTGCTTGAAGCGTGGGGAGCGAGAGGCATGTCGTGTTGCTGTGCTGCTTGAAGCGTGGGGAGCGAGAGGCATGTCGTGTTGCTGTGCTGCTTGAAGCGTGGGGAGCGAGAGGCATGTCGTGTTGCTGTGCTGCTTGAAGCGTGGGGAGCGAGAGGCATGTCGTGTTGCTGTGCTGCTTGAAGCGTGGGGAGCGAGAGGCATGTCGTGTTGCTGTGCTGCTTGAAGCGTGGGGAGCGAGAGGCATGTCGTGTTGCTGTGCTGCTTGAAGCGTGGGGAGCGAGAGGCATGTCGTGTTGCTGTGCTGCTTGAAGCGTGGGGAGCGAGAGGCATGTCGTGTTGCTGTGCTGCTTGAAGCGTGGGGAGCGAGAGGCATGTCGTGTTGCTGTGCTGCTTGAAGCGTGGGGAGCGAGAGGCATGTCGTGTTGCTGTGCTGCTTGAAGCGTGGGGAGCGAGAGGCATGTCGTGTTGCTGTGCTGCTTGAAGCGTGGGGAGCGAGAGGCATGTCGTGTTGCTGTGCTGCTTGAAGCGTGGGGAGCGAGAGGCATGTCGTGTTGCTGTGCTGCTTGAAGCGTGGGGAGCGAGAGGCATGTCGTGTTGCTGTGCTGCTTGAAGCGTGGGGAGCGAGAGGCATGTCGTGTTGCTGTGCTGCTTGAAGCGTGGGGAGCGAGAGGCATGTCGTGTTGCTGTGCTGCTTGAAGCGTGGGGAGCGAGAGGCATGTCGTGTTGCTGTGCTGCTTGAAGCGTGGGGAGCGAGAGGCATGTCGTGTTGCTGTGCTGCTTGAAGCGTGGGGAGCGAGAGGCATGTCGTGTTGCTGTGCTGCTTGAAGCGTGGGGAGCGAGAGGCATGTCGTGTTGCTGTGCTGCTTGAAGCGTGGGGAGCGAGAGGCATGTCGTGTTGCTGTGCTGCTTGAAGCGTGGGGAGCGAGAGGCATGTCGTGTTGCTGTGCTGCTTGAAGCGTGGGGAGCGAGAGGCATGTCGTGTTGCTGTGCTGCTTGAAGCGTGGGGAGCGAGAGGCATGTCGTGTTGCTGTGCTGCTTGAAGCGTGGGGAGCGAGAGGCATGTCGTGTTGCTGTGCTGCTTGAAGCGTGGGGAGCGAGAGGCATGTCGTGTTGCTGTGCTGCTTGAAGCGTGGGGAGCGAGAGGCATGTCGTGTTGCTGTGCTGCTTGAAGCGTGGGGAGCGAGAGGCATGTCGTGTTGCTGTGCTGCTTGAAGCGTGGGGAGCGAGAGGCATGTCGTGTTGCTGTGCTGCTTGAAGCGTGGGGAGCGAGAGGCATGTCGTGTTGCTGTGCTGCTTGAAGCGTGGGGAGCGAGAGGCATGTCGTGTTGCTGTGCTGCTTGAAGCGTGGGGAGCGAGAGGCATGTCGTGTTGCTGTGCTGCTTGAAGCGTGGGGAGCGAGAGGCATGTCGTGTTGCTGTGCTGCTTGAAGCGTGGGGAGCGAGAGGCATGTCGTGTTGCTGTGCTGCTTGAAGCGTGGGGAGCGAGAGGCATGTCGTGTTGCTGTGCTGCTTGAAGCGTGGGGAGCGAGAGGCATGTCGTGTTGCTGTGCTGCTTGAAGCGTGGGGAGCGAGAGGCATGTCGTGTTGCTGTGCTGCTTGAAGCGTGGGGAGCGAGAGGCATGTCGTGTTGCTGTGCTGCTTGAAGCGTGGGGAGCGAGAGGCATGTCGTGTTGCTGTGCTGCTTGAAGCGTGGGGAGCGAGAGGCATGTCGTGTTGCTGTGCTGCTTGAAGCGTGGGGAGCGAGAGGCATGTCGTGTTGCTGTGCTGCTTGAAGCGTGGGGAGCGAGAGGCATGTCGTGTTGCTGTGCTGCTTGAAGCGTGGGGAGCGAGAGGCATGTCGTGTTGCTGTGCTGCTTGAAGCGTGGGGAGCGAGAGGCATGTCGTGTTGCTGTGCTGCTTGAAGCGTGGGGAGCGAGAGGCATGTCGTGTTGCTGTGCTGCTTGAAGCGTGGGGAGCGAGAGGCATGTCGTGTTGCTGTGCTGCTTGAAGCGTGGGGAGCGAGAGGCATGTCGTGTTGCTGTGCTGCTTGAAGCGTGGGGAGCGAGAGGCATGTCGTGTTGCTGTGCTGCTTGAAGCGTGGGGAGCGAGAGGCATGTCGTGTTGCTGTGCTGCTTGAAGCGTGGGGAGCGAGAGGCATGTCGTGTTGCTGTGCTGCTTGAAGCGTGGGGAGCGAGAGGCATGTCGTGTTGCTGTGCTGCTTGAAGCGTGGGGAGCGAGAGGCATGTCGTGTTGCTGTGCTGCTTGAAGCGTGGGGAGCGAGAGGCATGTCGTGTTGCTGTGCTGCTTGAAGCGTGGGGAGCGAGAGGCATGTCGTGTTGCTGTGCTGCTTGAAGCGTGGGGAGCGAGAGGCATGTCGTGTTGCTGTGCTGCTTGAAGCGTGGGGAGCGAGAGGCATGTCGTGTTGCTGTGCTGCTTGAAGCGTGGGGAGCGAGAGGCATGTCGTGTTGCTGTGCTGCTTGAAGCGTGGGGAGCGAGAGGCATGTCGTGTTGCTGTGCTGCTTGAAGCGTGGGGAGCGAGAGGCATGTCGTGTTGCTGTGCTGCTTGAAGCGTGGGGAGCGAGAGGCATGTCGTGTTGCTGTGCTGCTTGAAGCGTGGGGAGCGAGAGGCATGTCGTGTTGCTGTGCTGCTTGAAGCGTGGGGAGCGAGAGGCATGTCGTGTTGCTGTGCTGCTTGAAGCGTGGGGAGCGAGAGGCATGTCGTGTTGCTGTGCTGCTTGAAGCGTGGGGAGCGAGAGGCATGTCGTGTTGCTGTGCTGCTTGAAGCGTGGGGAGCGAGAGGCATGTCGTGTTGCTGTGCTGCTTGAAGCGTGGGGAGCGAGAG
Organism: Closterium sp. Yama58-4; assembly: GCA_947470075.1. Classification (NCBI taxonomy): domain Eukaryota; kingdom Viridiplantae; phylum Streptophyta; class Zygnematophyceae; order Desmidiales; family Closteriaceae; genus Closterium; species Closterium sp. Yama58-4. The sequence goes on from CANIUD010000836.1 coordinate 30,468, forward strand.
GCATGTCGTGTTGCTGTGCTGCTTGAAGCGTGGGGAGCGAGAGGCATGTCGTGTTGCTGTGCTGCTTGAAGCGTGGGGAGCGAGAGGCATGTCGTGTTGCTGTGCTGCTTGAAGCGTGGGGAGCGAGAGGCATGTCGTGTTGCTGTGCTGCTTGAAGCGTGGGGAGCGAGAGGCATGTCGTGTTGCTGTGCTGCTTGAAGCGTGGGGAGCGAGAGGCATGTCGTGTTGCTGTGCTGCTTGAAGCGTGGGGAGCGAGAGGCATGTCGTGTTGCTGTGCTGCTTGAAGCGTGGGGAGCGAGAGGCATGTCGTGTTGCTGTGCTGCTTGAAGCGTGGGGAGCGAGAGGCATGTCGTGTTGCTGTGCTGCTTGAAGCGTGGGGAGCGAGAGGCATGTCGTGTTGCTGTGCTGCTTGAAGCGTGGGGAGCGAGAGGCATGTCGTGTTGCTGTGCTGCTTGAAGCGTGGGGAGCGAGAGGCATGTCGTGTTGCTGTGCTGCTTGAAGCGTGGGGAGCGAGAGGCATGTCGTGTTGCTGTGCTGCTTGAAGCGTGGGGAGCGAGAGGCATGTCGTGTTGCTGTGCTGCTTGAAGCGTGGGGAGCGAGAGGCATGTCGTGTTGCTGTGCTGCTTGAAGCGTGGGGAGCGAGAGGCATGTCGTGTTGCTGTGCTGCTTGAAGCGTGGGGAGCGAGAGGCATGTCGTGTTGCTGTGCTGCTTGAAGCGTGGGGAGCGAGAGGCATGTCGTGTTGCTGTGCTGCTTGAAGCGTGGGGAGCGAGAGGCATGTCGTGTTGCTGTGCTGCTTGAAGCGTGGGGAGCGAGAGGCATGTCGTGTTGCTGTGCTGCTTGAAGCGTGGGGAGCGAGAGGCATGTCGTGTTGCTGTGCTGCTTGAAGCGTGGGGAGCGAGAGGCATGTCGTGTTGCTGTGCTGCTTGAAGCGTGGGGAGCGAGAGGCATGTCGTGTTGCTGTGCTGCTTGAAGCGTGGGGAGCGAGAGGCATGTCGTGTTGCTGTGCTGCTTGAAGCGTGGGGAGCGAGAGGCATGTCGTGTTGCTGTGCTGCTTGAAGCGTGGGGAGCGAGAGGCATGTCGTGTTGCTGTGCTGCTTGAAGCGTGGGGAGCGAGAGGCATGTCGTGTTGCTGTGCTGCTTGAAGCGTGGGGAGCGAGAGGCATGTCGTGTTGCTGTGCTGCTTGAAGCGTGGGGAGCGAGAGGCATGTCGTGTTGCTGTGCTGCTTGAAGCGTGGGGAGCGAGAGGCATGTCGTGTTGCTGTGCTGCTTGAAGCGTGGGGAGCGAGAGGCATGTCGTGTTGCTGTGCTGCTTGAAGCGTGGGGAGCGAGAGGCATGTCGTGTTGCTGTGCTGCTTGAAGCGTGGGGAGCGAGAGGCATGTCGTGTTGCTGTGCTGCTTGAAGCGTGGGGAGCGAGAGGCATGTCGTGTTGCTGTGCTGCTTGAAGCGTGGGGAGCGAGAGGCATGTCGTGTTGCTGTGCTGCTTGAAGCGTGGGGAGCGAGAGGCATGTCGTGTTGCTGTGCTGCTTGAAGCGTGGGGAGCGAGAGGCATGTCGTGTTGCTGTGCTGCTTGAAGCGTGGGGAGCGAGAGGCATGTCGTGTTGCTGTGCTGCTTGAAGCGTGGGGAGCGAGAGGCATGTCGTGTTGCTGTGCTGCTTGAAGCGTGGGGAGCGAGAGGCATGTCGTGTTGCTGTGCTGCTTGAAGCGTGGGGAGCGAGAGGCATGTCGTGTTGCTGTGCTGCTTGAAGCGTGGGGAGCGAGAGGCATGTCGTGTTGCTGTGCTGCTTGAAGCGTGGGGAGCGAGAGGCATGTCGTGTTGCTGTGCTGCTTGAAGCGTGGGGAGCGAGAGGCATGTCGTGTTGCTGTGCTGCTTGAAGCGTGGGGAGCGAGAGGCATGTCGTGTTGCTGTGCTGCTTGAAGCGTGGGGAGCGAGAGGCATGTCGTGTTGCTGTGCTGCTTGAAGCGTGGGGAGCGAGAGGCATGTCGTGTTGCTGTGCTGCTTGAAGCGTGGGGAGCGAGAGGCATGTCGTGTTGCTGTGCTGCTTGAAGCGTGGGGAGCGAGAGGCATGTCGTGTTGCTGTGCTGCTTGAAGCGTGGGGAGCGAGAGGCATGTCGTGTTGCTGTGCTGCTTGAAGCGTGGGGAGCGAGAGGCATGTCGTGTTGCTGTGCTGCTTGAAGCGTGGGGAGCGAGAGGCATGTCGTGTTGCTGTGCTGCTTGAAGCGTGGGGAGCGAGAGGCATGTCGTGTTGCTGTGCTGCTTGAAGCGTGGGGAGCGAGAGGCATGTCGTGTTGCTGTGCTGCTTGAAGCGTGGGGAGCGAGAGGCATGTCGTGTTGCTGTGCTGCTTGAAGCGTGGGGAGCGAGAGGCATGTCGTGTTGCTGTGCTGCTTGAAGCGTGGGGAGCGAGAGGCATGTCGTGTTGCTGTGCTGCTTGAAGCGTGGGGAGCGAGAGGCATGTCGTGTTGCTGTGCTGCTTGAAGCGTGGGGAGCGAGAGGCATGTCGTGTTGCTGTGCTGCTTGAAGCGTGGGGAGCGAGAGGCATGTCGTGTTGCTGTGCTGCTTGAAGCGTGGGGAGCGAGAGGCATGTCGTGTTGCTGTGCTGCTTGAAGCGTGGGGAGCGAGAGGCATGTCGTGTTGCTGTGCTGCTTGAAGCGTGGGGAGCGAGAGGCATGTCGTGTTGCTGTGCTGCTTGAAGCGTGGGGAGCGAGAGGCATGTCGTGTTGCTGTGCTGCTTGAAGCGTGGGGAGCGAGAGGCATGTCGTGTTGCTGTGCTGCTTGAAGCGTGGGGAGCGAGAGGCATGTCGTGTTGCTGTGCTGCTTGAAGCGTGGGGAGCGAGAGGCATGTCGTGTTGCTGTGCTGCTTGAAGCGTGGGGAGCGAGAGGCATGTCGTGTTGCTGTGCTGCTTGAAGCGTGGGGAGCGAGAGGCATGTCGTGTTGCTGTGCTGCTTGAAGCGTGGGGAGCGAGAGGCATGTCGTGTTGCTGTGCTGCTTGAAGCGTGGGGAGCGAGAGGCATGTCGTGTTGCTGTGCTGCTTGAAGCGTGGGGAGCGAGAGGCATGTCGTGTTGCTGTGCTGCTTGAAGCGTGGGGAGCGAGAGGCATGTCGTGTTGCTGTGCTGCTTGAAGCGTGGGGAGCGAGAGGCATGTCGTGTTGCTGTGCTGCTTGAAGCGTGGGGAGCGAGAGGCATGTCGTGTTGCTGTGCTGCTTGAAGCGTGGGGAGCGAGAGGCATGTCGTGTTGCTGTGCTGCTTGAAGCGTGGGGAGCGAGAGGCATGTCGTGTTGCTGTGCTGCTTGAAGCGTGGGGAGCGAGAGGCATGTCGTGTTGCTGTGCTGCTTGAAGCGTGGGGAGCGAGAGGCATGTCGTGTTGCTGTGCTGCTTGAAGCGTGGGGAGCGAGAGGCATGTCGTGTTGCTGTGCTGCTTGAAGCGTGGGGAGCGAGAGGCATGTCGTGTTGCTGTGCTGCTTGAAGCGTGGGGAGCGAGAGGCATGTCGTGTTGCTGTGCTGCTTGAAGCGTGGGGAGCGAGAGGCATGTCGTGTTGCTGTGCTGCTTGAAGCGTGGGGAGCGAGAGGCATGTCGTGTTGCTGTGCTGCTTGAAGCGTGGGGAGCGAGAGGCATGTCGTGTTGCTGTGCTGCTTGAAGCGTGGGGAGCGAGAGGCATGTCGTGTTGCTGTGCTGCTTGAAGCGTGGGGAGCGAGAGGCATGTCGTGTTGCTGTGCTGCTTGAAGCGTGGGGAGCGAGAGGCATGTCGTGTTGCTGTGCTGCTTGAAGCGTGGGGAGCGAGAGGCATGTCGTGTTGCTGTGCTGCTTGAAGCGTGGGGAGCGAGAGGCATGTCGTGTTGCTGTGCTGCTTGAAGCGTGGGGAGCGAGAGGCATGTCGTGTTGCTGTGCTGCTTGAAGCGTGGGGAGCGAGAGGCATGTCGTGTTGCTGTGCTGCTTGAAGCGTGGGGAGCGAGAGGCATGTCGTGTTGCTGTGCTGCTTGAAGCGTGGGGAGCGAGAGGCATGTCGTGTTGCTGTGCTGCTTGAAGCGTGGGGAGCGAGAGGCATGTCGTGTTGCTGTGCTGCTTGAAGCGTGGGGAGCGAGAGGCATGTCGTGTTGCTGTGCTGCTTGAAGCGTGGGGAGCGAGAGGCATGTCGTGTTGCTGTGCTGCTTGAAGCGTGGGGAGCGAGAGGCATGTCGTGTTGCTGTGCTGCTTGAAGCGTGGGGAGCGAGAGGCATGTCGTGTTGCTGTGCTGCTTGAAGCGTGGGGAGCGAGAGGCATGTCGTGTTGCTGTGCTGCTTGAAGCGTGGGGAGCGAGAGGCATGTCGTGTTGCTGTGCTGCTTGAAGCGTGGGGAGCGAGAGGCATGTCGTGTTGCTGTGCTGCTTGAAGCGTGGGGAGCGAGAGGCATGTCGTGTTGCTGTGCTGCTTGAAGCGTGGGGAGCGAGAGGCATGTCGTGTTGCTGTGCTGCTTGAAGCGTGGGGAGCGAGAGGCATGTCGTGTTGCTGTGCTGCTTGAAGCGTGGGGAGCGAGAGGCATGTCGTGTTGCTGTGCTGCTTGAAGCGTGGGGAGCGAGAGGCATGTCGTGTTGCTGTGCTGCTTGAAGCGTGGGGAGCGAGAGGCATGTCGTGTTGCTGTGCTGCTTGAAGCGTGGGGAGCGAGAGGCATGTCGTGTTGCTGTGCTGCTTGAAGCGTGGGGAGCGAGAGGCATGTCGTGTTGCTGTGCTGCTTGAAGCGTGGGGAGCGAGAGGCATGTCGTGTTGCTGTGCTGCTTGAAGCGTGGGGAGCGAGAGGCATGTCGTGTTGCTGTGCTGCTTGAAGCGTGGGGAGCGAGAGGCATGTCGTGTTGCTGTGCTGCTTGAAGCGTGGGGAGCGAGAGGCATGTCGTGTTGCTGTGCTGCTTGAAGCGTGGGGAGCGAGAGGCATGTCGTGTTGCTGTGCTGCTTGAAGCGTGGGGAGCGAGAGGCATGTCGTGTTGCTGTGCTGCTTGAAGCGTGGGGAGCGAGAGGCATGTCGTGTTGCTGTGCTGCTTGAAGCGTGGGGAGCGAGAGGCATGTCGTGTTGCTGTGCTGCTTGAAGCGTGGGGAGCGAGAGGCATGTCGTGTTGCTGTGCTGCTTGAAGCGTGGGGAGCGAGAGGCATGTCGTGTTGCTGTGCTGCTTGAAGCGTGGGGAGCGAGAGGCATGTCGTGTTGCTGTGCTGCTTGAAGCGTGGGGAGCGAGAGGCATGTCGTGTTGCTGTGCTGCTTGAAGCGTGGGGAGCGAGAGGCATGTCGTGTTGCTGTGCTGCTTGAAGCGTGGGGAGCGAGAGGCATGTCGTGTTGCTGTGCTGCTTGAAGCGTGGGGAGCGAGAGGCATGTCGTGTTGCTGTGCTGCTTGAAGCGTGGGGAGCGAGAGGCATGTCGTGTTGCTGTGCTGCTTGAAGCGTGGGGAGCGAGAGGCATGTCGTGTTGCTGTGCTGCTTGAAGCGTGGGGAGCGAGAGGCATGTCGTGTTGCTGTGCTGCTTGAAGCGTGGGGAGCGAGAGGCATGTCGTGTTGCTGTGCTGCTTGAAGCGTGGGGAGCGAGAGGCATGTCGTGTTGCTGTGCTGCTTGAAGCGTGGGGAGCGAGAGGCATGTCGTGTTGCTGTGCTGCTTGAAGCGTGGGGAGCGAGAGGCATGTCGTGTTGCTGTGCTGCTTGAAGCGTGGGGAGCGAGAGGCATGTCGTGTTGCTGTGCTGCTTGAAGCGTGGGGAGCGAGAGGCATGTCGTGTTGCTGTGCTGCTTGAAGCGTGGGGAGCGAGAGGCATGTCGTGTTGCTGTGCTGCTTGAAGCGTGGGGAGCGAGAGGCATGTCGTGTTGCTGTGCTGCTTGAAGCGTGGGGAGCGAGAGGCATGTCGTGTTGCTGTGCTGCTTGAAGCGTGGGGAGCGAGAGGCATGTCGTGTTGCTGTGCTGCTTGAAGCGTGGGGAGCGAGAGGCATGTCGTGTTGCTGTGCTGCTTGAAGCGTGGGGAGCGAGAGGCATGTCGTGTTGCTGTGCTGCTTGAAGCGTGGGGAGCGAGAGGCATGTCGTGTTGCTGTGCTGCTTGAAGCGTGGGGAGCGAGAGGCATGTCGTGTTGCTGTGCTGCTTGAAGCGTGGGGAGCGAGAGGCATGTCGTGTTGCTGTGCTGCTTGAAGCGTGGGGAGCGAGAGGCATGTCGTGTTGCTGTGCTGCTTGAAGCGTGGGGAGCGAGAGGCATGTCGTGTTGCTGTGCTGCTTGAAGCGTGGGGAGCGAGAGGCATGTCGTGTTGCTGTGCTGCTTGAAGCGTGGGGAGCGAGAGGCATGTCGTGTTGCTGTGCTGCTTGAAGCGTGGGGAGCGAGAGGCATGTCGTGTTGCTGTGCTGCTTGAAGCGTGGGGAGCGAGAGGCATGTCGTGTTGCTGTGCTGCTTGAAGCGTGGGGAGCGAGAGGCATGTCGTGTTGCTGTGCTGCTTGAAGCGTGGGGAGCGAGAGGCATGTCGTGTTGCTGTGCTGCTTGAAGCGTGGGGAGCGAGAGGCATGTCGTGTTGCTGTGCTGCTTGAAGCGTGGGGAGCGAGAGGCATGTCGTGTTGCTGTGCTGCTTGAAGCGTGGGGAGCGAGAGGCATGTCGTGTTGCTGTGCTGCTTGAAGCGTGGGGAGCGAGAGGCATGTCGTGTTGCTGTGCTGCTTGAAGCGTGGGGAGCGAGAGGCATGTCGTGTTGCTGTGCTGCTTGAAGCGTGGGGAGCGAGAGGCATGTCGTGTTGCTGTGCTGCTTGAAGCGTGGGGAGCGAGAGGCATGTCGTGTTGCTGTGCTGCTTGAAGCGTGGGGAGCGAGAGGCATGTCGTGTTGCTGTGCTGCTTGAAGCGTGGGGAGCGAGAGGCATGTCGTGTTGCTGTGCTGCTTGAAGCGTGGGGAGCGAGAGGCATGTCGTGTTGCTGTGCTGCTTGAAGCGTGGGGAGCGAGAGGCATGTCGTGTTGCTGTGCTGCTTGAAGCGTGGGGAGCGAGAGGCATGTCGTGTTGCTGTGCTGCTTGAAGCGTGGGGAGCGAGAGGCATGTCGTGTTGCTGTGCTGCTTGAAGCGTGGGGAGCGAGAGGCATGTCGTGTTGCTGTGCTGCTTGAAGCGTGGGGAGCGAGAGGCATGTCGTGTTGCTGTGCTGCTTGAAGCGTGGGGAGCGAGAGGCATGTCGTGTTGCTGTGCTGCTTGAAGCGTGGGGAGCGAGAGGCATGTCGTGTTGCTGTGCTGCTTGAAGCGTGGGGAGCGAGAGGCATGTCGTGTTGCTGTGCTGCTTGAAGCGTGGGGAGCGAGAGGCATGTCGTGTTGCTGTGCTGCTTGAAGCGTGGGGAGCGAGAGGCATGTCGTGTTGCTGTGCTGCTTGAAGCGTGGGGAGCGAGAGGCATGTCGTGTTGCTGTGCTGCTTGAAGCGTGGGGAGCGAGAGGCATGTCGTGTTGCTGTGCTGCTTGAAGCGTGGGGAGCGAGAGGCATGTCGTGTTGCTGTGCTGCTTGAAGCGTGGGGAGCGAGAGGCATGTCGTGTTGCTGTGCTGCTTGAAGCGTGGGGAGCGAGAGGCATGTCGTGTTGCTGTGCTGCTTGAAGCGTGGGGAGCGAGAGGCATGTCGTGTTGCTGTGCTGCTTGAAGCGTGGGGAGCGAGAGGCATGTCGTGTTGCTGTGCTGCTTGAAGCGTGGGGAGCGAGAGGCATGTCGTGTTGCTGTGCTGCTTGAAGCGTGGGGAGCGAGAGGCATGTCGTGTTGCTGTGCTGCTTGAAGCGTGGGGAGCGAGAGGCATGTCGTGTTGCTGTGCTGCTTGAAGCGTGGGGAGCGAGAGGCATGTCGTGTTGCTGTGCTGCTTGAAGCGTGGGGAGCGAGAGGCATGTCGTGTTGCTGTGCTGCTTGAAGCGTGGGGAGCGAGAGGCATGTCGTGTTGCTGTGCTGCTTGAAGCGTGGGGAGCGAGAGGCATGTCGTGTTGCTGTGCTGCTTGAAGCGTGGGGAGCGAGAGGCATGTCGTGTTGCTGTGCTGCTTGAAGCGTGGGGAGCGAGAGGCATGTCGTGTTGCTGTGCTGCTTGAAGCGTGGGGAGCGAGAGGCATGTCGTGTTGCTGTGCTGCTTGAAGCGTGGGGAGCGAGAGGCATGTCGTGTTGCTGTGCTGCTTGAAGCGTGGGGAGCGAGAGGCATGTCGTGTTGCTGTGCTGCTTGAAGCGTGGGGAGCGAGAGGCATGTCGTGTTGCTGTGCTGCTTGAAGCGTGGGGAGCGAGAGGCATGTCGTGTTGCTGTGCTGCTTGAAGCGTGGGGAGCGAGAGGCATGTCGTGTTGCTGTGCTGCTTGAAGCGTGGGGAGCGAGAGGCATGTCGTGTTGCTGTGCTGCTTGAAGCGTGGGGAGCGAGAGGCATGTCGTGTTGCTGTGCTGCTTGAAGCGTGGGGAGCGAGAGGCATGTCGTGTTGCTGTGCTGCTTGAAGCGTGGGGAGCGAGAGGCATGTCGTGTTGCTGTGCTGCTTGAAGCGTGGGGAGCGAGAGGCATGTCGTGTTGCTGTGCTGCTTGAAGCGTGGGGAGCGAGAGGCATGTCGTGTTGCTGTGCTGCTTGAAGCGTGGGGAGCGAGAGGCATGTCGTGTTGCTGTGCTGCTTGAAGCGTGGGGAGCGAGAGGCATGTCGTGTTGCTGTGCTGCTTGAAGCGTGGGGAGCGAGAGGCATGTCGTGTTGCTGTGCTGCTTGAAGCGTGGGGAGCGAGAGGCATGTCGTGTTGCTGTGCTGCTTGAAGCGTGGGGAGCGAGAGGCATGTCGTGTTGCTGTGCTGCTTGAAGCGTGGGGAGCGAGAGGCATGTCGTGTTGCTGTGCTGCTTGAAGCGTGGGGAGCGAGAGGCATGTCGTGTTGCTGTGCTGCTTGAAGCGTGGGGAGCGAGAGGCATGTCGTGTTGCTGTGCTGCTTGAAGCGTGGGGAGCGAGAGGCATGTCGTGTTGCTGTGCTGCTTGAAGCGTGGGGAGCGAGAGGCATGTCGTGTTGCTGTGCTGCTTGAAGCGTGGGGAGCGAGAGGCATGTCGTGTTGCTGTGCTGCTTGAAGCGTGGGGAGCGAGAGGCATGTCGTGTTGCTGTGCTGCTTGAAGCGTGGGGAGCGAGAGGCATGTCGTGTTGCTGTGCTGCTTGAAGCGTGGGGAGCGAGAGGCATGTCGTGTTGCTGTGCTGCTTGAAGCGTGGGGAGCGAGAGGCATGTCGTGTTGCTGTGCTGCTTGAAGCGTGGGGAGCGAGAGGCATGTCGTGTTGCTGTGCTGCTTGAAGCGTGGGGAGCGAGAGGCATGTCGTGTTGCTGTGCTGCTTGAAGCGTGGGGAGCGAGAGGCATGTCGTGTTGCTGTGCTGCTTGAAGCGTGGGGAGCGAGAGGCATGTCGTGTTGCTGTGCTGCTTGAAGCGTGGGGAGCGAGAGGCATGTCGTGTTGCTGTGCTGCTTGAAGCGTGGGGAGCGAGAGGCATGTCGTGTTGCTGTGCTGCTTGAAGCGTGGGGAGCGAGAGGCATGTCGTGTTGCTGTGCTGCTTGAAGCGTGGGGAGCGAGAGGCATGTCGTGTTGCTGTGCTGCTTGAAGCGTGGGGAGCGAGAGGCATGTCGTGTTGCTGTGCTGCTTGAAGCGTGGGGAGCGAGAGGCATGTCGTGTTGCTGTGCTGCTTGAAGCGTGGGGAGCGAGAGGCATGTCGTGTTGCTGTGCTGCTTGAAGCGTGGGGAGCGAGAGGCATGTCGTGTTGCTGTGCTGCTTGAAGCGTGGGGAGCGAGAGGCATGTCGTGTTGCTGTGCTGCTTGAAGCGTGGGGAGCGAGAGGCATGTCGTGTTGCTGTGCTGCTTGAAGCGTGGGGAGCGAGAGGCATGTCGTGTTGCTGTGCTGCTTGAAGCGTGGGGAGCGAGAGGCATGTCGTGTTGCTGTGCTGCTTGAAGCGTGGGGAGCGAGAGGCATGTCGTGTTGCTGTGCTGCTTGAAGCGTGGGGAGCGAGAGGCATGTCGTGTTGCTGTGCTGCTTGAAGCGTGGGGAGCGAGAGGCATGTCGTGTTGCTGTGCTGCTTGAAGCGTGGGGAGCGAGAGGCATGTCGTGTTGCTGTGCTGCTTGAAGCGTGGGGAGCGAGAGGCATGTCGTGTTGCTGTGCTGCTTGAAGCGTGGGGAGCGAGAGGCATGTCGTGTTGCTGTGCTGCTTGAAGCGTGGGGAGCGAGAGGCATGTCGTGTTGCTGTGCTGCTTGAAGCGTGGGGAGCGAGAGGCATGTCGTGTTGCTGTGCTGCTTGAAGCGTGGGGAGCGAGAGGCATGTCGTGTTGCTGTGCTGCTTGAAGCGTGGGGAGCGAGAGGCATGTCGTGTTGCTGTGCTGCTTGAAGCGTGGGGAGCGAGAGGCATGTCGTGTTGCTGTGCTGCTTGAAGCGTGGGGAGCGAGAGGCATGTCGTGTTGCTGTGCTGCTTGAAGCGTGGGGAGCGAGAGGCATGTCGTGTTGCTGTGCTGCTTGAAGCGTGGGGAGCGAGAGGCATGTCGTGTTGCTGTGCTGCTTGAAGCGTGGGGAGCGAGAGGCATGTCGTGTTGCTGTGCTGCTTGAAGCGTGGGGAGCGAGAGGCATGTCGTGTTGCTGTGCTGCTTGAAGCGTGGGGAGCGAGAGGCATGTCGTGTTGCTGTGCTGCTTGAAGCGTGGGGAGCGAGAGGCATGTCGTGTTGCTGTGCTGCTTGAAGCGTGGGGAGCGAGAGGCATGTCGTGTTGCTGTGCTGCTTGAAGCGTGGGGAGCGAGAGGCATGTCGTGTTGCTGTGCTGCTTGAAGCGTGGGGAGCGAGAGGCATGTCGTGTTGCTGTGCTGCTTGAAGCGTGGGGAGCGAGAGGCATGTCGTGTTGCTGTGCTGCTTGAAGCGTGGGGAGCGAGAGGCATGTCGTGTTGCTGTGCTGCTTGAAGCGTGGGGAGCGAGAGGCATGTCGTGTTGCTGTGCTGCTTGAAGCGTGGGGAGCGAGAGGCATGTCGTGTTGCTGTGCTGCTTGAAGCGTGGGGAGCGAGAGGCATGTCGTGTTGCTGTGCTGCTTGAAGCGTGGGGAGCGAGAGGCATGTCGTGTTGCTGTGCTGCTTGAAGCGTGGGGAGCGAGAGGCATGTCGTGTTGCTGTGCTGCTTGAAGCGTGGGGAGCGAGAGGCATGTCGTGTTGCTGTGCTGCTTGAAGCGTGGGGAGCGAGAGGCATGTCGTGTTGCTGTGCTGCTTGAAGCGTGGGGAGCGAGAGGCATGTCGTGTTGCTGTGCTGCTTGAAGCGTGGGGAGCGAGAGGCATGTCGTGTTGCTGTGCTGCTTGAAGCGTGGGGAGCGAGAGGCATGTCGTGTTGCTGTGCTGCTTGAAGCGTGGGGAGCGAGAGGCATGTCGTGTTGCTGTGCTGCTTGAAGCGTGGGGAGCGAGAGGCATGTCGTGTTGCTGTGCTGCTTGAAGCGTGGGGAGCGAGAGGCATGTCGTGTTGCTGTGCTGCTTGAAGCGTGGGGAGCGAGAGGCATGTCGTGTTGCTGTGCTGCTTGAAGCGTGGGGAGCGAGAGGCATGTCGTGTTGCTGTGCTGCTTGAAGCGTGGGGAGCGAGAGGCATGTCGTGTTGCTGTGCTGCTTGAAGCGTGGGGAGCGAGAGGCATGTCGTGTTGCTGTGCTGCTTGAAGCGTGGGGAGCGAGAGGCATGTCGTGTTGCTGTGCTGCTTGAAGCGTGGGGAGCGAGAGGCATGTCGTGTTGCTGTGCTGCTTGAAGCGTGGGGAGCGAGAGGCATGTCGTGTTGCTGTGCTGCTTGAAGCGTGGGGAGCGAGAGGCATGTCGTGTTGCTGTGCTGCTTGAAGCGTGGGGAGCGAGAGGCATGTCGTGTTGCTGTGCTGCTTGAAGCGTGGGGAGCGAGAGGCATGTCGTGTTGCTGTGCTGCTTGAAGCGTGGGGAGCGAGAGGCATGTCGTGTTGCTGTGCTGCTTGAAGCGTGGGGAGCGAGAGGCATGTCGTGTTGCTGTGCTGCTTGAAGCGTGGGGAGCGAGAGGCATGTCGTGTTGCTGTGCTGCTTGAAGCGTGGGGAGCGAGAGGCATGTCGTGTTGCTGTGCTGCTTGAAGCGTGGGGAGCGAGAGGCATGTCGTGTTGCTGTGCTGCTTGAAGCGTGGGGAGCGAGAGGCATGTCGTGTTGCTGTGCTGCTTGAAGCGTGGGGAGCGAGAGGCATGTCGTGTTGCTGTGCTGCTTGAAGCGTGGGGAGCGAGAGGCATGTCGTGTTGCTGTGCTGCTTGAAGCGTGGGGAGCGAGAGGCATGTCGTGTTGCTGTGCTGCTTGAAGCGTGGGGAGCGAGAGGCATGTCGTGTTGCTGTGCTGCTTGAAGCGTGGGGAGCGAGAGGCATGTCGTGTTGCTGTGCTGCTTGAAGCGTGGGGAGCGAGAGGCATGTCGTGTTGCTGTGCTGCTTGAAGCGTGGGGAGCGAGAGGCATGTCGTGTTGCTGTGCTGCTTGAAGCGTGGGGAGCGAGAGGCATGTCGTGTTGCTGTGCTGCTTGAAGCGTGGGGAGCGAGAGGCATGTCGTGTTGCTGTGCTGCTTGAAGCGTGGGGAGCGAGAGGCATGTCGTGTTGCTGTGCTGCTTGAAGCGTGGGGAGCGAGAGGCATGTCGTGTTGCTGTGCTGCTTGAAGCGTGGGGAGCGAGAGGCATGTCGTGTTGCTGTGCTGCTTGAAGCGTGGGGAGCGAGAGGCATGTCGTGTTGCTGTGCTGCTTGAAGCGTGGGGAGCGAGAGGCATGTCGTGTTGCTGTGCTGCTTGAAGCGTGGGGAGCGAGAGGCATGTCGTGTTGCTGTGCTGCTTGAAGCGTGGGGAGCGAGAGGCATGTCGTGTTGCTGTGCTGCTTGAAGCGTGGGGAGCGAGAGGCATGTCGTGTTGCTGTGCTGCTTGAAGCGTGGGGAGCGAGAGGCATGTCGTGTTGCTGTGCTGCTTGAAGCGTGGGGAGCGAGAGGCATGTCGTGTTGCTGTGCTGCTTGAAGCGTGGGGAGCGAGAGGCATGTCGTGTTGCTGTGCTGCTTGAAGCGTGGGGAGCGAGAGGCATGTCGTGTTGCTGTGCTGCTTGAAGCGTGGGGAGCGAGAGGCATGTCGTGTTGCTGTGCTGCTTGAAGCGTGGGGAGCGAGAGGCATGTCGTGTTGCTGTGCTGCTTGAAGCGTGGGGAGCGAGAGGCATGTCGTGTTGCTGTGCTGCTTGAAGCGTGGGGAGCGAGAGGCATGTCGTGTTGCTGTGCTGCTTGAAGCGTGGGGAGCGAGAGGCATGTCGTGTTGCTGTGCTGCTTGAAGCGTGGGGAGCGAGAGGCATGTCGTGTTGCTGTGCTGCTTGAAGCGTGGGGAGCGAGAGGCATGTCGTGTTGCTGTGCTGCTTGAAGCGTGGGGAGCGAGAGGCATGTCGTGTTGCTGTGCTGCTTGAAGCGTGGGGAGCGAGAGGCATGTCGTGTTGCTGTGCTGCTTGAAGCGTGGGGAGCGAGAGGCATGTCGTGTTGCTGTGCTGCTTGAAGCGTGGGGAGCGAGAGGCATGTCGTGTTGCTGTGCTGCTTGAAGCGTGGGGAGCGAGAGGCATGTCGTGTTGCTGTGCTGCTTGAAGCGTGGGGAGCGAGAGGCATGTCGTGTTGCTGTGCTGCTTGAAGCGTGGGGAGCGAGAGGCATGTCGTGTTGCTGTGCTGCTTGAAGCGTGGGGAGCGAGAGGCATGTCGTGTTGCTGTGCTGCTTGAAGCGTGGGGAGCGAGAGGCATGTCGTGTTGCTGTGCTGCTTGAAGCGTGGGGAGCGAGAGGCATGTCGTGTTGCTGTGCTGCTTGAAGCGTGGGGAGCGAGAGGCATGTCGTGTTGCTGTGCTGCTTGAAGCGTGGGGAGCGAGAGGCATGTCGTGTTGCTGTGCTGCTTGAAGCGTGGGGAGCGAGAGGCATGTCGTGTTGCTGTGCTGCTTGAAGCGTGGGGAGCGAGAGGCATGTCGTGTTGCTGTGCTGCTTGAAGCGTGGGGAGCGAGAGGCATGTCGTGTTGCTGTGCTGCTTGAAGCGTGGGGAGCGAGAGGCATGTCGTGTTGCTGTGCTGCTTGAAGCGTGGGGAGCGAGAGGCATGTCGTGTTGCTGTGCTGCTTGAAGCGTGGGGAGCGAGAGGCATGTCGTGTTGCTGTGCTGCTTGAAGCGTGGGGAGCGAGAGGCATGTCGTGTTGCTGTGCTGCTTGAAGCGTGGGGAGCGAGAGGCATGTCGTGTTGCTGTGCTGCTTGAAGCGTGGGGAGCGAGAGGCATGTCGTGTTGCTGTGCTGCTTGAAGCGTGGGGAGCGAGAGGCATGTCGTGTTGCTGTGCTGCTTGAAGCGTGGGGAGCGAGAGGCATGTCGTGTTGCTGTGCTGCTTGAAGCGTGGGGAGCGAGAGGCATGTCGTGTTGCTGTGCTGCTTGAAGCGTGGGGAGCGAGAGGCATGTCGTGTTGCTGTGCTGCTTGAAGCGTGGGGAGCGAGAGGCATGTCGTGTTGCTGTGCTGCTTGAAGCGTGGGGAGCGAGAGGCATGTCGTGTTGCTGTGCTGCTTGAAGCGTGGGGAGCGAGAGGCATGTCGTGTTGCTGTGCTGCTTGAAGCGTGGGGAGCGAGAGGCATGTCGTGTTGCTGTGCTGCTTGAAGCGTGGGGAGCGAGAGGCATGTCGTGTTGCTGTGCTGCTTGAAGCGTGGGGAGCGAGAGGCATGTCGTGTTGCTGTGCTGCTTGAAGCGTGGGGAGCGAGAGGCATGTCGTGTTGCTGTGCTGCTTGAAGCGTGGGGAGCGAGAGGCATGTCGTGTTGCTGTGCTGCTTGAAGCGTGGGGAGCGAGAGGCATGTCGTGTTGCTGTGCTGCTTGAAGCGTGGGGAGCGAGAGGCATGTCGTGTTGCTGTGCTGCTTGAAGCGTGGGGAGCGAGAGGCATGTCGTGTTGCTGTGCTGCTTGAAGCGTGGGGAGCGAGAGGCATGTCGTGTTGCTGTGCTGCTTGAAGCGTGGGGAGCGAGAGGCATGTCGTGTTGCTGTGCTGCTTGAAGCGTGGGGAGCGAGAGGCATGTCGTGTTGCTGTGCTGCTTGAAGCGTGGGGAGCGAGAGGCATGTCGTGTTGCTGTGCTGCTTGAAGCGTGGGGAGCGAGAGGCATGTCGTGTTGCTGTGCTGCTTGAAGCGTGGGGAGCGAGAGGCATGTCGTGTTGCTGTGCTGCTTGAAGCGTGGGGAGCGAGAGGCATGTCGTGTTGCTGTGCTGCTTGAAGCGTGGGGAGCGAGAGGCATGTCGTGTTGCTGTGCTGCTTGAAGCGTGGGGAGCGAGAGGCATGTCGTGTTGCTGTGCTGCTTGAAGCGTGGGGAGCGAGAGGCATGTCGTGTTGCTGTGCTGCTTGAAGCGTGGGGAGCGAGAGGCATGTCGTGTTGCTGTGCTGCTTGAAGCGTGGGGAGCGAGAGGCATGTCGTGTTGCTGTGCTGCTTGAAGCGTGGGGAGCGAGAGGCATGTCGTGTTGCTGTGCTGCTTGAAGCGTGGGGAGCGAGAGGCATGTCGTGTTGCTGTGCTGCTTGAAGCGTGGGGAGCGAGAGGCATGTCGTGTTGCTGTGCTGCTTGAAGCGTGGGGAGCGAGAGGCATGTCGTGTTGCTGTGCTGCTTGAAGCGTGGGGAGCGAGAGGCATGTCGTGTTGCTGTGCTGCTTGAAGCGTGGGGAGCGAGAGGCATGTCGTGTTGCTGTGCTGCTTGAAGCGTGGGGAGCGAGAGGCATGTCGTGTTGCTGTGCTGCTTGAAGCGTGGGGAGCGAGAGGCATGTCGTGTTGCTGTGCTGCTTGAAGCGTGGGGAGCGAGAGGCATGTCGTGTTGCTGTGCTGCTTGAAGCGTGGGGAGCGAGAGGCATGTCGTGTTGCTGTGCTGCTTGAAGCGTGGGGAGCGAGAGGCATGTCGTGTTGCTGTGCTGCTTGAAGCGTGGGGAGCGAGAGGCATGTCGTGTTGCTGTGCTGCTTGAAGCGTGGGGAGCGAGAGGCATGTCGTGTTGCTGTGCTGCTTGAAGCGTGGGGAGCGAGAGGCATGTCGTGTTGCTGTGCTGCTTGAAGCGTGGGGAGCGAGAGGCATGTCGTGTTGCTGTGCTGCTTGAAGCGTGGGGAGCGAGAGGCATGTCGTGTTGCTGTGCTGCTTGAAGCGTGGGGAGCGAGAGGCATGTCGTGTTGCTGTGCTGCTTGAAGCGTGGGGAGCGAGAGGCATGTCGTGTTGCTGTGCTGCTTGAAGCGTGGGGAGCGAGAGGCATGTCGTGTTGCTGTGCTGCTTGAAGCGTGGGGAGCGAGAGGCATGTCGTGTTGCTGTGCTGCTTGAAGCGTGGGGAGCGAGAGGCATGTCGTGTTGCTGTGCTGCTTGAAGCGTGGGGAGCGAGAGGCATGTCGTGTTGCTGTGCTGCTTGAAGCGTGGGGAGCGAGAGGCATGTCGTGTTGCTGTGCTGCTTGAAGCGTGGGGAGCGAGAGGCATGTCGTGTTGCTGTGCTGCTTGAAGCGTGGGGAGCGAGAGGCATGTCGTGTTGCTGTGCTGCTTGAAGCGTGGGGAGCGAGAGGCATGTCGTGTTGCTGTGCTGCTTGAAGCGTGGGGAGCGAGAGGCATGTCGTGTTGCTGTGCTGCTTGAAGCGTGGGGAGCGAGAGGCATGTCGTGTTGCTGTGCTGCTTGAAGCGTGGGGAGCGAGAGGCATGTCGTGTTGCTGTGCTGCTTGAAGCGTGGGGAGCGAGAGGCATGTCGTGTTGCTGTGCTGCTTGAAGCGTGGGGAGCGAGAGGCATGTCGTGTTGCTGTGCTGCTTGAAGCGTGGGGAGCGAGAGGCATGTCGTGTTGCTGTGCTGCTTGAAGCGTGGGGAGCGAGAGGCATGTCGTGTTGCTGTGCTGCTTGAAGCGTGGGGAGCGAGAGGCATGTCGTGTTGCTGTGCTGCTTGAAGCGTGGGGAGCGAGAGGCATGTCGTGTTGCTGTGCTGCTTGAAGCGTGGGGAGCGAGAGGCATGTCGTGTTGCTGTGCTGCTTGAAGCGTGGGGAGCGAGAGGCATGTCGTGTTGCTGTGCTGCTTGAAGCGTGGGGAGCGAGAGGCATGTCGTGTTGCTGTGCTGCTTGAAGCGTGGGGAGCGAGAGGCATGTCGTGTTGCTGTGCTGCTTGAAGCGTGGGGAGCGAGAGGCATGTCGTGTTGCTGTGCTGCTTGAAGCGTGGGGAGCGAGAGGCATGTCGTGTTGCTGTGCTGCTTGAAGCGTGGGGAGCGAGAGGCATGTCGTGTTGCTGTGCTGCTTGAAGCGTGGGGAGCGAGAGGCATGTCGTGTTGCTGTGCTGCTTGAAGCGTGGGGAGCGAGAGGCATGTCGTGTTGCTGTGCTGCTTGAAGCGTGGGGAGCGAGAGGCATGTCGTGTTGCTGTGCTGCTTGAAGCGTGGGGAGCGAGAGGCATGTCGTGTTGCTGTGCTGCTTGAAGCGTGGGGAGCGAGAGGCATGTCGTGTTGCTGTGCTGCTTGAAGCGTGGGGAGCGAGAGGCATGTCGTGTTGCTGTGCTGCTTGAAGCGTGGGGAGCGAGAGGCATGTCGTGTTGCTGTGCTGCTTGAAGCGTGGGGAGCGAGAGGCATGTCGTGTTGCTGTGCTGCTTGAAGCGTGGGGAGCGAGAGGCATGTCGTGTTGCTGTGCTGCTTGAAGCGTGGGGAGCGAGAGGCATGTCGTGTTGCTGTGCTGCTTGAAGCGTGGGGAGCGAGAGGCATGTCGTGTTGCTGTGCTGCTTGAAGCGTGGGGAGCGAGAGGCATGTCGTGTTGCTGTGCTGCTTGAAGCGTGGGGAGCGAGAGGCATGTCGTGTTGCTGTGCTGCTTGAAGCGTGGGGAGCGAGAGGCATGTCGTGTTGCTGTGCTGCTTGAAGCGTGGGGAGCGAGAGGCATGTCGTGTTGCTGTGCTGCTTGAAGCGTGGGGAGCGAGAGGCATGTCGTGTTGCTGTGCTGCTTGAAGCGTGGGGAGCGAGAGGCATGTCGTGTTGCTGTGCTGCTTGAAGCGTGGGGAGCGAGAGGCATGTCGTGTTGCTGTGCTGCTTGAAGCGTGGGGAGCGAGAGGCATGTCGTGTTGCTGTGCTGCTTGAAGCGTGGGGAGCGAGAGGCATGTCGTGTTGCTGTGCTGCTTGAAGCGTGGGGAGCGAGAGGCATGTCGTGTTGCTGTGCTGCTTGAAGCGTGGGGAGCGAGAGGCATGTCGTGTTGCTGTGCTGCTTGAAGCGTGGGGAGCGAGAGGCATGTCGTGTTGCTGTGCTGCTTGAAGCGTGGGGAGCGAGAGGCATGTCGTGTTGCTGTGCTGCTTGAAGCGTGGGGAGCGAGAGGCATGTCGTGTTGCTGTGCTGCTTGAAGCGTGGGGAGCGAGAGGCATGTCGTGTTGCTGTGCTGCTTGAAGCGTGGGGAGCGAGAGGCATGTCGTGTTGCTGTGCTGCTTGAAGCGTGGGGAGCGAGAGGCATGTCGTGTTGCTGTGCTGCTTGAAGCGTGGGGAGCGAGAGGCATGTCGTGTTGCTGTGCTGCTTGAAGCGTGGGGAGCGAGAGGCATGTCGTGTTGCTGTGCTGCTTGAAGCGTGGGGAGCGAGAGGCATGTCGTGTTGCTGTGCTGCTTGAAGCGTGGGGAGCGAGAGGCATGTCGTGTTGCTGTGCTGCTTGAAGCGTGGGGAGCGAGAGGCATGTCGTGTTGCTGTGCTGCTTGAAGCGTGGGGAGCGAGAGGCATGTCGTGTTGCTGTGCTGCTTGAAGCGTGGGGAGCGAGAGGCATGTCGTGTTGCTGTGCTGCTTGAAGCGTGGGGAGCGAGAGGCATGTCGTGTTGCTGTGCTGCTTGAAGCGTGGGGAGCGAGAGGCATGTCGTGTTGCTGTGCTGCTTGAAGCGTGGGGAGCGAGAGGCATGTCGTGTTGCTGTGCTGCTTGAAGCGTGGGGAGCGAGAGGCATGTCGTGTTGCTGTGCTGCTTGAAGCGTGGGGAGCGAGAGGCATGTCGTGTTGCTGTGCTGCTTGAAGCGTGGGGAGCGAGAGGCATGTCGTGTTGCTGTGCTGCTTGAAGCGTGGGGAGCGAGAGGCATGTCGTGTTGCTGTGCTGCTTGAAGCGTGGGGAGCGAGAGGCATGTCGTGTTGCTGTGCTGCTTGAAGCGTGGGGAGCGAGAGGCATGTCGTGTTGCTGTGCTGCTTGAAGCGTGGGGAGCGAGAGGCATGTCGTGTTGCTGTGCTGCTTGAAGCGTGGGGAGCGAGAGGCATGTCGTGTTGCTGTGCTGCTTGAAGCGTGGGGAGCGAGAGGCATGTCGTGTTGCTGTGCTGCTTGAAGCGTGGGGAGCGAGAGGCATGTCGTGTTGCTGTGCTGCTTGAAGCGTGGGGAGCGAGAGGCATGTCGTGTTGCTGTGCTGCTTGAAGCGTGGGGAGCGAGAGGCATGTCGTGTTGCTGTGCTGCTTGAAGCGTGGGGAGCGAGAGGCATGTCGTGTTGCTGTGCTGCTTGAAGCGTGGGGAGCGAGAGGCATGTCGTGTTGCTGTGCTGCTTGAAGCGTGGGGAGCGAGAGGCATGTCGTGTTGCTGTGCTGCTTGAAGCGTGGGGAGCGAGAGGCATGTCGTGTTGCTGTGCTGCTTGAAGCGTGGGGAGCGAGAGGCATGTCGTGTTGCTGTGCTGCTTGAAGCGTGGGGAGCGAGAGGCATGTCGTGTTGCTGTGCTGCTTGAAGCGTGGGGAGCGAGAGGCATGTCGTGTTGCTGTGCTGCTTGAAGCGTGGGGAGCGAGAGGCATGTCGTGTTGCTGTGCTGCTTGAAGCGTGGGGAGCGAGAGGCATGTCGTGTTGCTGTGCTGCTTGAAGCGTGGGGAGCGAGAGGCATGTCGTGTTGCTGTGCTGCTTGAAGCGTGGGGAGCGAGAGGCATGTCGTGTTGCTGTGCTGCTTGAAGCGTGGGGAGCGAGAGGCATGTCGTGTTGCTGTGCTGCTTGAAGCGTGGGGAGCGAGAGGCATGTCGTGTTGCTGTGCTGCTTGAAGCGTGGGGAGCGAGAGGCATGTCGTGTTGCTGTGCTGCTTGAAGCGTGGGGAGCGAGAGGCATGTCGTGTTGCTGTGCTGCTTGAAGCGTGGGGAGCGAGAGGCATGTCGTGTTGCTGTGCTGCTTGAAGCGTGGGGAGCGAGAGGCATGTCGTGTTGCTGTGCTGCTTGAAGCGTGGGGAGCGAGAGGCATGTCGTGTTGCTGTGCTGCTTGAAGCGTGGGGAGCGAGAGGCATGTCGTGTTGCTGTGCTGCTTGAAGCGTGGGGAGCGAGAGGCATGTCGTGTTGCTGTGCTGCTTGAAGCGTGGGGAGCGAGAGGCATGTCGTGTTGCTGTGCTGCTTGAAGCGTGGGGAGCGAGAGGCATGTCGTGTTGCTGTGCTGCTTGAAGCGTGGGGAGCGAGAGGCATGTCGTGTTGCTGTGCTGCTTGAAGCGTGGGGAGCGAGAGGCATGTCGTGTTGCTGTGCTGCTTGAAGCGTGGGGAGCGAGAGGCATGTCGTGTTGCTGTGCTGCTTGAAGCGTGGGGAGCGAGAGGCATGTCGTGTTGCTGTGCTGCTTGAAGCGTGGGGAGCGAGAGGCATGTCGTGTTGCTGTGCTGCTTGAAGCGTGGGGAGCGAGAGGCATGTCGTGTTGCTGTGCTGCTTGAAGCGTGGGGAGCGAGAGGCATGTCGTGTTGCTGTGCTGCTTGAAGCGTGGGGAGCGAGAGGCATGTCGTGTTGCTGTGCTGCTTGAAGCGTGGGGAGCGAGAGGCATGTCGTGTTGCTGTGCTGCTTGAAGCGTGGGGAGCGAGAGGCATGTCGTGTTGCTGTGCTGCTTGAAGCGTGGGGAGCGAGAGGCATGTCGTGTTGCTGTGCTGCTTGAAGCGTGGGGAGCGAGAGGCATGTCGTGTTGCTGTGCTGCTTGAAGCGTGGGGAGCGAGAGGCATGTCGTGTTGCTGTGCTGCTTGAAGCGTGGGGAGCGAGAGGCATGTCGTGTTGCTGTGCTGCTTGAAGCGTGGGGAGCGAGAGGCATGTCGTGTTGCTGTGCTGCTTGAAGCGTGGGGAGCGAGAGGCATGTCGTGTTGCTGTGCTGCTTGAAGCGTGGGGAGCGAGAGGCATGTCGTGTTGCTGTGCTGCTTGAAGCGTGGGGAGCGAGAGGCATGTCGTGTTGCTGTGCTGCTTGAAGCGTGGGGAGCGAGAGGCATGTCGTGTTGCTGTGCTGCTTGAAGCGTGGGGAGCGAGAGGCATGTCGTGTTGCTGTGCTGCTTGAAGCGTGGGGAGCGAGAGGCATGTCGTGTTGCTGTGCTGCTTGAAGCGTGGGGAGCGAGAGGCATGTCGTGTTGCTGTGCTGCTTGAAGCGTGGGGAGCGAGAGGCATGTCGTGTTGCTGTGCTGCTTGAAGCGTGGGGAGCGAGAGGCATGTCGTGTTGCTGTGCTGCTTGAAGCGTGGGGAGCGAGAGGCATGTCGTGTTGCTGTGCTGCTTGAAGCGTGGGGAGCGAGAGGCATGTCGTGTTGCTGTGCTGCTTGAAGCGTGGGGAGCGAGAGGCATGTCGTGTTGCTGTGCTGCTTGAAGCGTGGGGAGCGAGAGGCATGTCGTGTTGCTGTGCTGCTTGAAGCGTGGGGAGCGAGAGGCATGTCGTGTTGCTGTGCTGCTTGAAGCGTGGGGAGCGAGAGGCATGTCGTGTTGCTGTGCTGCTTGAAGCGTGGGGAGCGAGAGGCATGTCGTGTTGCTGTGCTGCTTGAAGCGTGGGGAGCGAGAGGCATGTCGTGTTGCTGTGCTGCTTGAAGCGTGGGGAGCGAGAGGCATGTCGTGTTGCTGTGCTGCTTGAAGCGTGGGGAGCGAGAGGCATGTCGTGTTGCTGTGCTGCTTGAAGCGTGGGGAGCGAGAGGCATGTCGTGTTGCTGTGCTGCTTGAAGCGTGGGGAGCGAGAGGCATGTCGTGTTGCTGTGCTGCTTGAAGCGTGGGGAGCGAGAGGCATGTCGTGTTGCTGTGCTGCTTGAAGCGTGGGGAGCGAGAGGCATGTCGTGTTGCTGTGCTGCTTGAAGCGTGGGGAGCGAGAGGCATGTCGTGTTGCTGTGCTGCTTGAAGCGTGGGGAGCGAGAGGCATGTCGTGTTGCTGTGCTGCTTGAAGCGTGGGGAGCGAGAGGCATGTCGTGTTGCTGTGCTGCTTGAAGCGTGGGGAGCGAGAGGCATGTCGTGTTGCTGTGCTGCTTGAAGCGTGGGGAGCGAGAGGCATGTCGTGTTGCTGTGCTGCTTGAAGCGTGGGGAGCGAGAGGCATGTCGTGTTGCTGTGCTGCTTGAAGCGTGGGGAGCGAGAGGCATGTCGTGTTGCTGTGCTGCTTGAAGCGTGGGGAGCGAGAGGCATGTCGTGTTGCTGTGCTGCTTGAAGCGTGGGGAGCGAGAGGCATGTCGTGTTGCTGTGCTGCTTGAAGCGTGGGGAGCGAGAGGCATGTCGTGTTGCTGTGCTGCTTGAAGCGTGGGGAGCGAGAGGCATGTCGTGTTGCTGTGCTGCTTGAAGCGTGGGGAGCGAGAGGCATGTCGTGTTGCTGTGCTGCTTGAAGCGTGGGGAGCGAGAGGCATGTCGTGTTGCTGTGCTGCTTGAAGCGTGGGGAGCGAGAGGCATGTCGTGTTGCTGTGCTGCTTGAAGCGTGGGGAGCGAGAGGCATGTCGTGTTGCTGTGCTGCTTGAAGCGTGGGGAGCGAGAGGCATGTCGTGTTGCTGTGCTGCTTGAAGCGTGGGGAGCGAGAGGCATGTCGTGTTGCTGTGCTGCTTGAAGCGTGGGGAGCGAGAGGCATGTCGTGTTGCTGTGCTGCTTGAAGCGTGGGGAGCGAGAGGCATGTCGTGTTGCTGTGCTGCTTGAAGCGTGGGGAGCGAGAGGCATGTCGTGTTGCTGTGCTGCTTGAAGCGTGGGGAGCGAGAGGCATGTCGTGTTGCTGTGCTGCTTGAAGCGTGGGGAGCGAGAGGCATGTCGTGTTGCTGTGCTGCTTGAAGCGTGGGGAGCGAGAGGCATGTCGTGTTGCTGTGCTGCTTGAAGCGTGGGGAGCGAGAGGCATGTCGTGTTGCTGTGCTGCTTGAAGCGTGGGGAGCGAGAGGCATGTCGTGTTGCTGTGCTGCTTGAAGCGTGGGGAGCGAGAGGCATGTCGTGTTGCTGTGCTGCTTGAAGCGTGGGGAGCGAGAGGCATGTCGTGTTGCTGTGCTGCTTGAAGCGTGGGGAGCGAGAGGCATGTCGTGTTGCTGTGCTGCTTGAAGCGTGGGGAGCGAGAGGCATGTCGTGTTGCTGTGCTGCTTGAAGCGTGGGGAGCGAGAGGCATGTCGTGTTGCTGTGCTGCTTGAAGCGTGGGGAGCGAGAGGCATGTCGTGTTGCTGTGCTGCTTGAAGCGTGGGGAGCGAGAGGCATGTCGTGTTGCTGTGCTGCTTGAAGCGTGGGGAGCGAGAGGCATGTCGTGTTGCTGTGCTGCTTGAAGCGTGGGGAGCGAGAGGCATGTCGTGTTGCTGTGCTGCTTGAAGCGTGGGGAGCGAGAGGCATGTCGTGTTGCTGTGCTGCTTGAAGCGTGGGGAGCGAGAGGCATGTCGTGTTGCTGTGCTGCTTGAAGCGTGGGGAGCGAGAGGCATGTCGTGTTGCTGTGCTGCTTGAAGCGTGGGGAGCGAGAGGCATGTCGTGTTGCTGTGCTGCTTGAAGCGTGGGGAGCGAGAGGCATGTCGTGTTGCTGTGCTGCTTGAAGCGTGGGGAGCGAGAGGCATGTCGTGTTGCTGTGCTGCTTGAAGCGTGGGGAGCGAGAGGCATGTCGTGTTGCTGTGCTGCTTGAAGCGTGGGGAGCGAGAGGCATGTCGTGTTGCTGTGCTGCTTGAAGCGTGGGGAGCGAGAGGCATGTCGTGTTGCTGTGCTGCTTGAAGCGTGGGGAGCGAGAGGCATGTCGTGTTGCTGTGCTGCTTGAAGCGTGGGGAGCGAGAGGCATGTCGTGTTGCTGTGCTGCTTGAAGCGTGGGGAGCGAGAGGCATGTCGTGTTGCTGTGCTGCTTGAAGCGTGGGGAGCGAGAGGCATGTCGTGTTGCTGTGCTGCTTGAAGCGTGGGGAGCGAGAGGCATGTCGTGTTGCTGTGCTGCTTGAAGCGTGGGGAGCGAGAGGCATGTCGTGTTGCTGTGCTGCTTGAAGCGTGGGGAGCGAGAGGCATGTCGTGTTGCTGTGCTGCTTGAAGCGTGGGGAGCGAGAGGCATGTCGTGTTGCTGTGCTGCTTGAAGCGTGGGGAGCGAGAGGCATGTCGTGTTGCTGTGCTGCTTGAAGCGTGGGGAGCGAGAGGCATGTCGTGTTGCTGTGCTGCTTGAAGCGTGGGGAGCGAGAGGCATGTCGTGTTGCTGTGCTGCTTGAAGCGTGGGGAGCGAGAGGCATGTCGTGTTGCTGTGCTGCTTGAAGCGTGGGGAGCGAGAGGCATGTCGTGTTGCTGTGCTGCTTGAAGCGTGGGGAGCGAGAGGCATGTCGTGTTGCTGTGCTGCTTGAAGCGTGGGGAGCGAGAGGCATGTCGTGTTGCTGTGCTGCTTGAAGCGTGGGGAGCGAGAGGCATGTCGTGTTGCTGTGCTGCTTGAAGCGTGGGGAGCGAGAGGCATGTCGTGTTGCTGTGCTGCTTGAAGCGTGGGGAGCGAGAGGCATGTCGTGTTGCTGTGCTGCTTGAAGCGTGGGGAGCGAGAGGCATGTCGTGTTGCTGTGCTGCTTGAAGCGTGGGGAGCGAGAGGCATGTCGTGTTGCTGTGCTGCTTGAAGCGTGGGGAGCGAGAGGCATGTCGTGTTGCTGTGCTGCTTGAAGCGTGGGGAGCGAGAGGCATGTCGTGTTGCTGTGCTGCTTGAAGCGTGGGGAGCGAGAGGCATGTCGTGTTGCTGTGCTGCTTGAAGCGTGGGGAGCGAGAGGCATGTCGTGTTGCTGTGCTGCTTGAAGCGTGGGGAGCGAGAGGCATGTCGTGTTGCTGTGCTGCTTGAAGCGTGGGGAGCGAGAGGCATGTCGTGTTGCTGTGCTGCTTGAAGCGTGGGGAGCGAGAGGCATGTCGTGTTGCTGTGCTGCTTGAAGCGTGGGGAGCGAGAGGCATGTCGTGTTGCTGTGCTGCTTGAAGCGTGGGGAGCGAGAGGCATGTCGTGTTGCTGTGCTGCTTGAAGCGTGGGGAGCGAGAGGCATGTCGTGTTGCTGTGCTGCTTGAAGCGTGGGGAGCGAGAGGCATGTCGTGTTGCTGTGCTGCTTGAAGCGTGGGGAGCGAGAGGCATGTCGTGTTGCTGTGCTGCTTGAAGCGTGGGGAGCGAGAGGCATGTCGTGTTGCTGTGCTGCTTGAAGCGTGGGGAGCGAGAGGCATGTCGTGTTGCTGTGCTGCTTGAAGCGTGGGGAGCGAGAGGCATGTCGTGTTGCTGTGCTGCTTGAAGCGTGGGGAGCGAGAGGCATGTCGTGTTGCTGTGCTGCTTGAAGCGTGGGGAGCGAGAGGCATGTCGTGTTGCTGTGCTGCTTGAAGCGTGGGGAGCGAGAGGCATGTCGTGTTGCTGTGCTGCTTGAAGCGTGGGGAGCGAGAGGCATGTCGTGTTGCTGTGCTGCTTGAAGCGTGGGGAGCGAGAGGCATGTCGTGTTGCTGTGCTGCTTGAAGCGTGGGGAGCGAGAGGCATGTCGTGTTGCTGTGCTGCTTGAAGCGTGGGGAGCGAGAGGCATGTCGTGTTGCTGTGCTGCTTGAAGCGTGGGGAGCGAGAGGCATGTCGTGTTGCTGTGCTGCTTGAAGCGTGGGGAGCGAGAGGCATGTCGTGTTGCTGTGCTGCTTGAAGCGTGGGGAGCGAGAGGCATGTCGTGTTGCTGTGCTGCTTGAAGCGTGGGGAGCGAGAGGCATGTCGTGTTGCTGTGCTGCTTGAAGCGTGGGGAGCGAGAGGCATGTCGTGTTGCTGTGCTGCTTGAAGCGTGGGGAGCGAGAGGCATGTCGTGTTGCTGTGCTGCTTGAAGCGTGGGGAGCGAGAGGCATGTCGTGTTGCTGTGCTGCTTGAAGCGTGGGGAGCGAGAGGCATGTCGTGTTGCTGTGCTGCTTGAAGCGTGGGGAGCGAGAGGCATGTCGTGTTGCTGTGCTGCTTGAAGCGTGGGGAGCGAGAGGCATGTCGTGTTGCTGTGCTGCTTGAAGCGTGGGGAGCGAGAGGCATGTCGTGTTGCTGTGCTGCTTGAAGCGTGGGGAGCGAGAGGCATGTCGTGTTGCTGTGCTGCTTGAAGCGTGGGGAGCGAGAGGCATGTCGTGTTGCTGTGCTGCTTGAAGCGTGGGGAGCGAGAGGCATGTCGTGTTGCTGTGCTGCTTGAAGCGTGGGGAGCGAGAGGCATGTCGTGTTGCTGTGCTGCTTGAAGCGTGGGGAGCGAGAGGCATGTCGTGTTGCTGTGCTGCTTGAAGCGTGGGGAGCGAGAGGCATGTCGTGTTGCTGTGCTGCTTGAAGCGTGGGGAGCGAGAGGCATGTCGTGTTGCTGTGCTGCTTGAAGCGTGGGGAGCGAGAGGCATGTCGTGTTGCTGTGCTGCTTGAAGCGTGGGGAGCGAGAGGCATGTCGTGTTGCTGTGCTGCTTGAAGCGTGGGGAGCGAGAGGCATGTCGTGTTGCTGTGCTGCTTGAAGCGTGGGGAGCGAGAGGCATGTCGTGTTGCTGTGCTGCTTGAAGCGTGGGGAGCGAGAGGCATGTCGTGTTGCTGTGCTGCTTGAAGCGTGGGGAGCGAGAGGCATGTCGTGTTGCTGTGCTGCTTGAAGCGTGGGGAGCGAGAGGCATGTCGTGTTGCTGTGCTGCTTGAAGCGTGGGGAGCGAGAGGCATGTCGTGTTGCTGTGCTGCTTGAAGCGTGGGGAGCGAGAGGCATGTCGTGTTGCTGTGCTGCTTGAAGCGTGGGGAGCGAGAGGCATGTCGTGTTGCTGTGCTGCTTGAAGCGTGGGGAGCGAGAGGCATGTCGTGTTGCTGTGCTGCTTGAAGCGTGGGGAGCGAGAGGCATGTCGTGTTGCTGTGCTGCTTGAAGCGTGGGGAGCGAGAGGCATGTCGTGTTGCTGTGCTGCTTGAAGCGTGGGGAGCGAGAGGCATGTCGTGTTGCTGTGCTGCTTGAAGCGTGGGGAGCGAGAGGCATGTCGTGTTGCTGTGCTGCTTGAAGCGTGGGGAGCGAGAGGCATGTCGTGTTGCTGTGCTGCTTGAAGCGTGGGGAGCGAGAGGCATGTCGTGTTGCTGTGCTGCTTGAAGCGTGGGGAGCGAGAGGCATGTCGTGTTGCTGTGCTGCTTGAAGCGTGGGGAGCGAGAGGCATGTCGTGTTGCTGTGCTGCTTGAAGCGTGGGGAGCGAGAGGCATGTCGTGTTGCTGTGCTGCTTGAAGCGTGGGGAGCGAGAGGCATGTCGTGTTGCTGTGCTGCTTGAAGCGTGGGGAGCGAGAGGCATGTCGTGTTGCTGTGCTGCTTGAAGCGTGGGGAGCGAGAGGCATGTCGTGTTGCTGTGCTGCTTGAAGCGTGGGGAGCGAGAGGCATGTCGTGTTGCTGTGCTGCTTGAAGCGTGGGGAGCGAGAGGCATGTCGTGTTGCTGTGCTGCTTGAAGCGTGGGGAGCGAGAGGCATGTCGTGTTGCTGTGCTGCTTGAAGCGTGGGGAGCGAGAGGCATGTCGTGTTGCTGTGCTGCTTGAAGCGTGGGGAGCGAGAGGCATGTCGTGTTGCTGTGCTGCTTGAAGCGTGGGGAGCGAGAGGCATGTCGTGTTGCTGTGCTGCTTGAAGCGTGGGGAGCGAGAGGCATGTCGTGTTGCTGTGCTGCTTGAAGCGTGGGGAGCGAGAGGCATGTCGTGTTGCTGTGCTGCTTGAAGCGTGGGGAGCGAGAGGCATGTCGTGTTGCTGTGCTGCTTGAAGCGTGGGGAGCGAGAGGCATGTCGTGTTGCTGTGCTGCTTGAAGCGTGGGGAGCGA
This sequence comes from Closterium sp. Yama58-4, assembly GCA_947470075.1. NCBI lineage: Eukaryota > Viridiplantae > Streptophyta > Zygnematophyceae > Desmidiales > Closteriaceae > Closterium > Closterium sp. Yama58-4. The sequence goes on from CANIUD010000836.1 coordinate 58,243, forward strand.
GAGGCATGTCGTGTTGCTGTGCTGCTTGAAGCGTGGGGAGCGAGAGGCATGTCGTGTTGCTGTGCTGCTTGAAGCGTGGGGAGCGAGAGGCATGTCGTGTTGCTGTGCTGCTTGAAGCGTGGGGAGCGAGAGGCATGTCGTGTTGCTGTGCTGCTTGAAGCGTGGGGAGCGAGAGGCATGTCGTGTTGCTGTGCTGCTTGAAGCGTGGGGAGCGAGAGGCATGTCGTGTTGCTGTGCTGCTTGAAGCGTGGGGAGCGAGAGGCATGTCGTGTTGCTGTGCTGCTTGAAGCGTGGGGAGCGAGAGGCATGTCGTGTTGCTGTGCTGCTTGAAGCGTGGGGAGCGAGAGGCATGTCGTGTTGCTGTGCTGCTTGAAGCGTGGGGAGCGAGAGGCATGTCGTGTTGCTGTGCTGCTTGAAGCGTGGGGAGCGAGAGGCATGTCGTGTTGCTGTGCTGCTTGAAGCGTGGGGAGCGAGAGGCATGTCGTGTTGCTGTGCTGCTTGAAGCGTGGGGAGCGAGAGGCATGTCGTGTTGCTGTGCTGCTTGAAGCGTGGGGAGCGAGAGGCATGTCGTGTTGCTGTGCTGCTTGAAGCGTGGGGAGCGAGAGGCATGTCGTGTTGCTGTGCTGCTTGAAGCGTGGGGAGCGAGAGGCATGTCGTGTTGCTGTGCTGCTTGAAGCGTGGGGAGCGAGAGGCATGTCGTGTTGCTGTGCTGCTTGAAGCGTGGGGAGCGAGAGGCATGTCGTGTTGCTGTGCTGCTTGAAGCGTGGGGAGCGAGAGGCATGTCGTGTTGCTGTGCTGCTTGAAGCGTGGGGAGCGAGAGGCATGTCGTGTTGCTGTGCTGCTTGAAGCGTGGGGAGCGAGAGGCATGTCGTGTTGCTGTGCTGCTTGAAGCGTGGGGAGCGAGAGGCATGTCGTGTTGCTGTGCTGCTTGAAGCGTGGGGAGCGAGAGGCATGTCGTGTTGCTGTGCTGCTTGAAGCGTGGGGAGCGAGAGGCATGTCGTGTTGCTGTGCTGCTTGAAGCGTGGGGAGCGAGAGGCATGTCGTGTTGCTGTGCTGCTTGAAGCGTGGGGAGCGAGAGGCATGTCGTGTTGCTGTGCTGCTTGAAGCGTGGGGAGCGAGAGGCATGTCGTGTTGCTGTGCTGCTTGAAGCGTGGGGAGCGAGAGGCATGTCGTGTTGCTGTGCTGCTTGAAGCGTGGGGAGCGAGAGGCATGTCGTGTTGCTGTGCTGCTTGAAGCGTGGGGAGCGAGAGGCATGTCGTGTTGCTGTGCTGCTTGAAGCGTGGGGAGCGAGAGGCATGTCGTGTTGCTGTGCTGCTTGAAGCGTGGGGAGCGAGAGGCATGTCGTGTTGCTGTGCTGCTTGAAGCGTGGGGAGCGAGAGGCATGTCGTGTTGCTGTGCTGCTTGAAGCGTGGGGAGCGAGAGGCATGTCGTGTTGCTGTGCTGCTTGAAGCGTGGGGAGCGAGAGGCATGTCGTGTTGCTGTGCTGCTTGAAGCGTGGGGAGCGAGAGGCATGTCGTGTTGCTGTGCTGCTTGAAGCGTGGGGAGCGAGAGGCATGTCGTGTTGCTGTGCTGCTTGAAGCGTGGGGAGCGAGAGGCATGTCGTGTTGCTGTGCTGCTTGAAGCGTGGGGAGCGAGAGGCATGTCGTGTTGCTGTGCTGCTTGAAGCGTGGGGAGCGAGAGGCATGTCGTGTTGCTGTGCTGCTTGAAGCGTGGGGAGCGAGAGGCATGTCGTGTTGCTGTGCTGCTTGAAGCGTGGGGAGCGAGAGGCATGTCGTGTTGCTGTGCTGCTTGAAGCGTGGGGAGCGAGAGGCATGTCGTGTTGCTGTGCTGCTTGAAGCGTGGGGAGCGAGAGGCATGTCGTGTTGCTGTGCTGCTTGAAGCGTGGGGAGCGAGAGGCATGTCGTGTTGCTGTGCTGCTTGAAGCGTGGGGAGCGAGAGGCATGTCGTGTTGCTGTGCTGCTTGAAGCGTGGGGAGCGAGAGGCATGTCGTGTTGCTGTGCTGCTTGAAGCGTGGGGAGCGAGAGGCATGTCGTGTTGCTGTGCTGCTTGAAGCGTGGGGAGCGAGAGGCATGTCGTGTTGCTGTGCTGCTTGAAGCGTGGGGAGCGAGAGGCATGTCGTGTTGCTGTGCTGCTTGAAGCGTGGGGAGCGAGAGGCATGTCGTGTTGCTGTGCTGCTTGAAGCGTGGGGAGCGAGAGGCATGTCGTGTTGCTGTGCTGCTTGAAGCGTGGGGAGCGAGAGGCATGTCGTGTTGCTGTGCTGCTTGAAGCGTGGGGAGCGAGAGGCATGTCGTGTTGCTGTGCTGCTTGAAGCGTGGGGAGCGAGAGGCATGTCGTGTTGCTGTGCTGCTTGAAGCGTGGGGAGCGAGAGGCATGTCGTGTTGCTGTGCTGCTTGAAGCGTGGGGAGCGAGAGGCATGTCGTGTTGCTGTGCTGCTTGAAGCGTGGGGAGCGAGAGGCATGTCGTGTTGCTGTGCTGCTTGAAGCGTGGGGAGCGAGAGGCATGTCGTGTTGCTGTGCTGCTTGAAGCGTGGGGAGCGAGAGGCATGTCGTGTTGCTGTGCTGCTTGAAGCGTGGGGAGCGAGAGGCATGTCGTGTTGCTGTGCTGCTTGAAGCGTGGGGAGCGAGAGGCATGTCGTGTTGCTGTGCTGCTTGAAGCGTGGGGAGCGAGAGGCATGTCGTGTTGCTGTGCTGCTTGAAGCGTGGGGAGCGAGAGGCATGTCGTGTTGCTGTGCTGCTTGAAGCGTGGGGAGCGAGAGGCATGTCGTGTTGCTGTGCTGCTTGAAGCGTGGGGAGCGAGAGGCATGTCGTGTTGCTGTGCTGCTTGAAGCGTGGGGAGCGAGAGGCATGTCGTGTTGCTGTGCTGCTTGAAGCGTGGGGAGCGAGAGGCATGTCGTGTTGCTGTGCTGCTTGAAGCGTGGGGAGCGAGAGGCATGTCGTGTTGCTGTGCTGCTTGAAGCGTGGGGAGCGAGAGGCATGTCGTGTTGCTGTGCTGCTTGAAGCGTGGGGAGCGAGAGGCATGTCGTGTTGCTGTGCTGCTTGAAGCGTGGGGAGCGAGAGGCATGTCGTGTTGCTGTGCTGCTTGAAGCGTGGGGAGCGAGAGGCATGTCGTGTTGCTGTGCTGCTTGAAGCGTGGGGAGCGAGAGGCATGTCGTGTTGCTGTGCTGCTTGAAGCGTGGGGAGCGAGAGGCATGTCGTGTTGCTGTGCTGCTTGAAGCGTGGGGAGCGAGAGGCATGTCGTGTTGCTGTGCTGCTTGAAGCGTGGGGAGCGAGAGGCATGTCGTGTTGCTGTGCTGCTTGAAGCGTGGGGAGCGAGAGGCATGTCGTGTTGCTGTGCTGCTTGAAGCGTGGGGAGCGAGAGGCATGTCGTGTTGCTGTGCTGCTTGAAGCGTGGGGAGCGAGAGGCATGTCGTGTTGCTGTGCTGCTTGAAGCGTGGGGAGCGAGAGGCATGTCGTGTTGCTGTGCTGCTTGAAGCGTGGGGAGCGAGAGGCATGTCGTGTTGCTGTGCTGCTTGAAGCGTGGGGAGCGAGAGGCATGTCGTGTTGCTGTGCTGCTTGAAGCGTGGGGAGCGAGAGGCATGTCGTGTTGCTGTGCTGCTTGAAGCGTGGGGAGCGAGAGGCATGTCGTGTTGCTGTGCTGCTTGAAGCGTGGGGAGCGAGAGGCATGTCGTGTTGCTGTGCTGCTTGAAGCGTGGGGAGCGAGAGGCATGTCGTGTTGCTGTGCTGCTTGAAGCGTGGGGAGCGAGAGGCATGTCGTGTTGCTGTGCTGCTTGAAGCGTGGGGAGCGAGAGGCATGTCGTGTTGCTGTGCTGCTTGAAGCGTGGGGAGCGAGAGGCATGTCGTGTTGCTGTGCTGCTTGAAGCGTGGGGAGCGAGAGGCATGTCGTGTTGCTGTGCTGCTTGAAGCGTGGGGAGCGAGAGGCATGTCGTGTTGCTGTGCTGCTTGAAGCGTGGGGAGCGAGAGGCATGTCGTGTTGCTGTGCTGCTTGAAGCGTGGGGAGCGAGAGGCATGTCGTGTTGCTGTGCTGCTTGAAGCGTGGGGAGCGAGAGGCATGTCGTGTTGCTGTGCTGCTTGAAGCGTGGGGAGCGAGAGGCATGTCGTGTTGCTGTGCTGCTTGAAGCGTGGGGAGCGAGAGGCATGTCGTGTTGCTGTGCTGCTTGAAGCGTGGGGAGCGAGAGGCATGTCGTGTTGCTGTGCTGCTTGAAGCGTGGGGAGCGAGAGGCATGTCGTGTTGCTGTGCTGCTTGAAGCGTGGGGAGCGAGAGGCATGTCGTGTTGCTGTGCTGCTTGAAGCGTGGGGAGCGAGAGGCATGTCGTGTTGCTGTGCTGCTTGAAGCGTGGGGAGCGAGAGGCATGTCGTGTTGCTGTGCTGCTTGAAGCGTGGGGAGCGAGAGGCATGTCGTGTTGCTGTGCTGCTTGAAGCGTGGGGAGCGAGAGGCATGTCGTGTTGCTGTGCTGCTTGAAGCGTGGGGAGCGAGAGGCATGTCGTGTTGCTGTGCTGCTTGAAGCGTGGGGAGCGAGAGGCATGTCGTGTTGCTGTGCTGCTTGAAGCGTGGGGAGCGAGAGGCATGTCGTGTTGCTGTGCTGCTTGAAGCGTGGGGAGCGAGAGGCATGTCGTGTTGCTGTGCTGCTTGAAGCGTGGGGAGCGAGAGGCATGTCGTGTTGCTGTGCTGCTTGAAGCGTGGGGAGCGAGAGGCATGTCGTGTTGCTGTGCTGCTTGAAGCGTGGGGAGCGAGAGGCATGTCGTGTTGCTGTGCTGCTTGAAGCGTGGGGAGCGAGAGGCATGTCGTGTTGCTGTGCTGCTTGAAGCGTGGGGAGCGAGAGGCATGTCGTGTTGCTGTGCTGCTTGAAGCGTGGGGAGCGAGAGGCATGTCGTGTTGCTGTGCTGCTTGAAGCGTGGGGAGCGAGAGGCATGTCGTGTTGCTGTGCTGCTTGAAGCGTGGGGAGCGAGAGGCATGTCGTGTTGCTGTGCTGCTTGAAGCGTGGGGAGCGAGAGGCATGTCGTGTTGCTGTGCTGCTTGAAGCGTGGGGAGCGAGAGGCATGTCGTGTTGCTGTGCTGCTTGAAGCGTGGGGAGCGAGAGGCATGTCGTGTTGCTGTGCTGCTTGAAGCGTGGGGAGCGAGAGGCATGTCGTGTTGCTGTGCTGCTTGAAGCGTGGGGAGCGAGAGGCATGTCGTGTTGCTGTGCTGCTTGAAGCGTGGGGAGCGAGAGGCATGTCGTGTTGCTGTGCTGCTTGAAGCGTGGGGAGCGAGAGGCATGTCGTGTTGCTGTGCTGCTTGAAGCGTGGGGAGCGAGAGGCATGTCGTGTTGCTGTGCTGCTTGAAGCGTGGGGAGCGAGAGGCATGTCGTGTTGCTGTGCTGCTTGAAGCGTGGGGAGCGAGAGGCATGTCGTGTTGCTGTGCTGCTTGAAGCGTGGGGAGCGAGAGGCATGTCGTGTTGCTGTGCTGCTTGAAGCGTGGGGAGCGAGAGGCATGTCGTGTTGCTGTGCTGCTTGAAGCGTGGGGAGCGAGAGGCATGTCGTGTTGCTGTGCTGCTTGAAGCGTGGGGAGCGAGAGGCATGTCGTGTTGCTGTGCTGCTTGAAGCGTGGGGAGCGAGAGGCATGTCGTGTTGCTGTGCTGCTTGAAGCGTGGGGAGCGAGAGGCATGTCGTGTTGCTGTGCTGCTTGAAGCGTGGGGAGCGAGAGGCATGTCGTGTTGCTGTGCTGCTTGAAGCGTGGGGAGCGAGAGGCATGTCGTGTTGCTGTGCTGCTTGAAGCGTGGGGAGCGAGAGGCATGTCGTGTTGCTGTGCTGCTTGAAGCGTGGGGAGCGAGAGGCATGTCGTGTTGCTGTGCTGCTTGAAGCGTGGGGAGCGAGAGGCATGTCGTGTTGCTGTGCTGCTTGAAGCGTGGGGAGCGAGAGGCATGTCGTGTTGCTGTGCTGCTTGAAGCGTGGGGAGCGAGAGGCATGTCGTGTTGCTGTGCTGCTTGAAGCGTGGGGAGCGAGAGGCATGTCGTGTTGCTGTGCTGCTTGAAGCGTGGGGAGCGAGAGGCATGTCGTGTTGCTGTGCTGCTTGAAGCGTGGGGAGCGAGAGGCATGTCGTGTTGCTGTGCTGCTTGAAGCGTGGGGAGCGAGAGGCATGTCGTGTTGCTGTGCTGCTTGAAGCGTGGGGAGCGAGAGGCATGTCGTGTTGCTGTGCTGCTTGAAGCGTGGGGAGCGAGAGGCATGTCGTGTTGCTGTGCTGCTTGAAGCGTGGGGAGCGAGAGGCATGTCGTGTTGCTGTGCTGCTTGAAGCGTGGGGAGCGAGAGGCATGTCGTGTTGCTGTGCTGCTTGAAGCGTGGGGAGCGAGAGGCATGTCGTGTTGCTGTGCTGCTTGAAGCGTGGGGAGCGAGAGGCATGTCGTGTTGCTGTGCTGCTTGAAGCGTGGGGAGCGAGAGGCATGTCGTGTTGCTGTGCTGCTTGAAGCGTGGGGAGCGAGAGGCATGTCGTGTTGCTGTGCTGCTTGAAGCGTGGGGAGCGAGAGGCATGTCGTGTTGCTGTGCTGCTTGAAGCGTGGGGAGCGAGAGGCATGTCGTGTTGCTGTGCTGCTTGAAGCGTGGGGAGCGAGAGGCATGTCGTGTTGCTGTGCTGCTTGAAGCGTGGGGAGCGAGAGGCATGTCGTGTTGCTGTGCTGCTTGAAGCGTGGGGAGCGAGAGGCATGTCGTGTTGCTGTGCTGCTTGAAGCGTGGGGAGCGAGAGGCATGTCGTGTTGCTGTGCTGCTTGAAGCGTGGGGAGCGAGAGGCATGTCGTGTTGCTGTGCTGCTTGAAGCGTGGGGAGCGAGAGGCATGTCGTGTTGCTGTGCTGCTTGAAGCGTGGGGAGCGAGAGGCATGTCGTGTTGCTGTGCTGCTTGAAGCGTGGGGAGCGAGAGGCATGTCGTGTTGCTGTGCTGCTTGAAGCGTGGGGAGCGAGAGGCATGTCGTGTTGCTGTGCTGCTTGAAGCGTGGGGAGCGAGAGGCATGTCGTGTTGCTGTGCTGCTTGAAGCGTGGGGAGCGAGAGGCATGTCGTGTTGCTGTGCTGCTTGAAGCGTGGGGAGCGAGAGGCATGTCGTGTTGCTGTGCTGCTTGAAGCGTGGGGAGCGAGAGGCATGTCGTGTTGCTGTGCTGCTTGAAGCGTGGGGAGCGAGAGGCATGTCGTGTTGCTGTGCTGCTTGAAGCGTGGGGAGCGAGAGGCATGTCGTGTTGCTGTGCTGCTTGAAGCGTGGGGAGCGAGAGGCATGTCGTGTTGCTGTGCTGCTTGAAGCGTGGGGAGCGAGAGGCATGTCGTGTTGCTGTGCTGCTTGAAGCGTGGGGAGCGAGAGGCATGTCGTGTTGCTGTGCTGCTTGAAGCGTGGGGAGCGAGAGGCATGTCGTGTTGCTGTGCTGCTTGAAGCGTGGGGAGCGAGAGGCATGTCGTGTTGCTGTGCTGCTTGAAGCGTGGGGAGCGAGAGGCATGTCGTGTTGCTGTGCTGCTTGAAGCGTGGGGAGCGAGAGGCATGTCGTGTTGCTGTGCTGCTTGAAGCGTGGGGAGCGAGAGGCATGTCGTGTTGCTGTGCTGCTTGAAGCGTGGGGAGCGAGAGGCATGTCGTGTTGCTGTGCTGCTTGAAGCGTGGGGAGCGAGAGGCATGTCGTGTTGCTGTGCTGCTTGAAGCGTGGGGAGCGAGAGGCATGTCGTGTTGCTGTGCTGCTTGAAGCGTGGGGAGCGAGAGGCATGTCGTGTTGCTGTGCTGCTTGAAGCGTGGGGAGCGAGAGGCATGTCGTGTTGCTGTGCTGCTTGAAGCGTGGGGAGCGAGAGGCATGTCGTGTTGCTGTGCTGCTTGAAGCGTGGGGAGCGAGAGGCATGTCGTGTTGCTGTGCTGCTTGAAGCGTGGGGAGCGAGAGGCATGTCGTGTTGCTGTGCTGCTTGAAGCGTGGGGAGCGAGAGGCATGTCGTGTTGCTGTGCTGCTTGAAGCGTGGGGAGCGAGAGGCATGTCGTGTTGCTGTGCTGCTTGAAGCGTGGGGAGCGAGAGGCATGTCGTGTTGCTGTGCTGCTTGAAGCGTGGGGAGCGAGAGGCATGTCGTGTTGCTGTGCTGCTTGAAGCGTGGGGAGCGAGAGGCATGTCGTGTTGCTGTGCTGCTTGAAGCGTGGGGAGCGAGAGGCATGTCGTGTTGCTGTGCTGCTTGAAGCGTGGGGAGCGAGAGGCATGTCGTGTTGCTGTGCTGCTTGAAGCGTGGGGAGCGAGAGGCATGTCGTGTTGCTGTGCTGCTTGAAGCGTGGGGAGCGAGAGGCATGTCGTGTTGCTGTGCTGCTTGAAGCGTGGGGAGCGAGAGGCATGTCGTGTTGCTGTGCTGCTTGAAGCGTGGGGAGCGAGAGGCATGTCGTGTTGCTGTGCTGCTTGAAGCGTGGGGAGCGAGAGGCATGTCGTGTTGCTGTGCTGCTTGAAGCGTGGGGAGCGAGAGGCATGTCGTGTTGCTGTGCTGCTTGAAGCGTGGGGAGCGAGAGGCATGTCGTGTTGCTGTGCTGCTTGAAGCGTGGGGAGCGAGAGGCATGTCGTGTTGCTGTGCTGCTTGAAGCGTGGGGAGCGAGAGGCATGTCGTGTTGCTGTGCTGCTTGAAGCGTGGGGAGCGAGAGGCATGTCGTGTTGCTGTGCTGCTTGAAGCGTGGGGAGCGAGAGGCATGTCGTGTTGCTGTGCTGCTTGAAGCGTGGGGAGCGAGAGGCATGTCGTGTTGCTGTGCTGCTTGAAGCGTGGGGAGCGAGAGGCATGTCGTGTTGCTGTGCTGCTTGAAGCGTGGGGAGCGAGAGGCATGTCGTGTTGCTGTGCTGCTTGAAGCGTGGGGAGCGAGAGGCATGTCGTGTTGCTGTGCTGCTTGAAGCGTGGGGAGCGAGAGGCATGTCGTGTTGCTGTGCTGCTTGAAGCGTGGGGAGCGAGAGGCATGTCGTGTTGCTGTGCTGCTTGAAGCGTGGGGAGCGAGAGGCATGTCGTGTTGCTGTGCTGCTTGAAGCGTGGGGAGCGAGAGGCATGTCGTGTTGCTGTGCTGCTTGAAGCGTGGGGAGCGAGAGGCATGTCGTGTTGCTGTGCTGCTTGAAGCGTGGGGAGCGAGAGGCATGTCGTGTTGCTGTGCTGCTTGAAGCGTGGGGAGCGAGAGGCATGTCGTGTTGCTGTGCTGCTTGAAGCGTGGGGAGCGAGAGGCATGTCGTGTTGCTGTGCTGCTTGAAGCGTGGGGAGCGAGAGGCATGTCGTGTTGCTGTGCTGCTTGAAGCGTGGGGAGCGAGAGGCATGTCGTGTTGCTGTGCTGCTTGAAGCGTGGGGAGCGAGAGGCATGTCGTGTTGCTGTGCTGCTTGAAGCGTGGGGAGCGAGAGGCATGTCGTGTTGCTGTGCTGCTTGAAGCGTGGGGAGCGAGAGGCATGTCGTGTTGCTGTGCTGCTTGAAGCGTGGGGAGCGAGAGGCATGTCGTGTTGCTGTGCTGCTTGAAGCGTGGGGAGCGAGAGGCATGTCGTGTTGCTGTGCTGCTTGAAGCGTGGGGAGCGAGAGGCATGTCGTGTTGCTGTGCTGCTTGAAGCGTGGGGAGCGAGAGGCATGTCGTGTTGCTGTGCTGCTTGAAGCGTGGGGAGCGAGAGGCATGTCGTGTTGCTGTGCTGCTTGAAGCGTGGGGAGCGAGAGGCATGTCGTGTTGCTGTGCTGCTTGAAGCGTGGGGAGCGAGAGGCATGTCGTGTTGCTGTGCTGCTTGAAGCGTGGGGAGCGAGAGGCATGTCGTGTTGCTGTGCTGCTTGAAGCGTGGGGAGCGAGAGGCATGTCGTGTTGCTGTGCTGCTTGAAGCGTGGGGAGCGAGAGGCATGTCGTGTTGCTGTGCTGCTTGAAGCGTGGGGAGCGAGAGGCATGTCGTGTTGCTGTGCTGCTTGAAGCGTGGGGAGCGAGAGGCATGTCGTGTTGCTGTGCTGCTTGAAGCGTGGGGAGCGAGAGGCATGTCGTGTTGCTGTGCTGCTTGAAGCGTGGGGAGCGAGAGGCATGTCGTGTTGCTGTGCTGCTTGAAGCGTGGGGAGCGAGAGGCATGTCGTGTTGCTGTGCTGCTTGAAGCGTGGGGAGCGAGAGGCATGTCGTGTTGCTGTGCTGCTTGAAGCGTGGGGAGCGAGAGGCATGTCGTGTTGCTGTGCTGCTTGAAGCGTGGGGAGCGAGAGGCATGTCGTGTTGCTGTGCTGCTTGAAGCGTGGGGAGCGAGAGGCATGTCGTGTTGCTGTGCTGCTTGAAGCGTGGGGAGCGAGAGGCATGTCGTGTTGCTGTGCTGCTTGAAGCGTGGGGAGCGAGAGGCATGTCGTGTTGCTGTGCTGCTTGAAGCGTGGGGAGCGAGAGGCATGTCGTGTTGCTGTGCTGCTTGAAGCGTGGGGAGCGAGAGGCATGTCGTGTTGCTGTGCTGCTTGAAGCGTGGGGAGCGAGAGGCATGTCGTGTTGCTGTGCTGCTTGAAGCGTGGGGAGCGAGAGGCATGTCGTGTTGCTGTGCTGCTTGAAGCGTGGGGAGCGAGAGGCATGTCGTGTTGCTGTGCTGCTTGAAGCGTGGGGAGCGAGAGGCATGTCGTGTTGCTGTGCTGCTTGAAGCGTGGGGAGCGAGAGGCATGTCGTGTTGCTGTGCTGCTTGAAGCGTGGGGAGCGAGAGGCATGTCGTGTTGCTGTGCTGCTTGAAGCGTGGGGAGCGAGAGGCATGTCGTGTTGCTGTGCTGCTTGAAGCGTGGGGAGCGAGAGGCATGTCGTGTTGCTGTGCTGCTTGAAGCGTGGGGAGCGAGAGGCATGTCGTGTTGCTGTGCTGCTTGAAGCGTGGGGAGCGAGAGGCATGTCGTGTTGCTGTGCTGCTTGAAGCGTGGGGAGCGAGAGGCATGTCGTGTTGCTGTGCTGCTTGAAGCGTGGGGAGCGAGAGGCATGTCGTGTTGCTGTGCTGCTTGAAGCGTGGGGAGCGAGAGGCATGTCGTGTTGCTGTGCTGCTTGAAGCGTGGGGAGCGAGAGGCATGTCGTGTTGCTGTGCTGCTTGAAGCGTGGGGAGCGAGAGGCATGTCGTGTTGCTGTGCTGCTTGAAGCGTGGGGAGCGAGAGGCATGTCGTGTTGCTGTGCTGCTTGAAGCGTGGGGAGCGAGAGGCATGTCGTGTTGCTGTGCTGCTTGAAGCGTGGGGAGCGAGAGGCATGTCGTGTTGCTGTGCTGCTTGAAGCGTGGGGAGCGAGAGGCATGTCGTGTTGCTGTGCTGCTTGAAGCGTGGGGAGCGAGAGGCATGTCGTGTTGCTGTGCTGCTTGAAGCGTGGGGAGCGAGAGGCATGTCGTGTTGCTGTGCTGCTTGAAGCGTGGGGAGCGAGAGGCATGTCGTGTTGCTGTGCTGCTTGAAGCGTGGGGAGCGAGAGGCATGTCGTGTTGCTGTGCTGCTTGAAGCGTGGGGAGCGAGAGGCATGTCGTGTTGCTGTGCTGCTTGAAGCGTGGGGAGCGAGAGGCATGTCGTGTTGCTGTGCTGCTTGAAGCGTGGGGAGCGAGAGGCATGTCGTGTTGCTGTGCTGCTTGAAGCGTGGGGAGCGAGAGGCATGTCGTGTTGCTGTGCTGCTTGAAGCGTGGGGAGCGAGAGGCATGTCGTGTTGCTGTGCTGCTTGAAGCGTGGGGAGCGAGAGGCATGTCGTGTTGCTGTGCTGCTTGAAGCGTGGGGAGCGAGAGGCATGTCGTGTTGCTGTGCTGCTTGAAGCGTGGGGAGCGAGAGGCATGTCGTGTTGCTGTGCTGCTTGAAGCGTGGGGAGCGAGAGGCATGTCGTGTTGCTGTGCTGCTTGAAGCGTGGGGAGCGAGAGGCATGTCGTGTTGCTGTGCTGCTTGAAGCGTGGGGAGCGAGAGGCATGTCGTGTTGCTGTGCTGCTTGAAGCGTGGGGAGCGAGAGGCATGTCGTGTTGCTGTGCTGCTTGAAGCGTGGGGAGCGAGAGGCATGTCGTGTTGCTGTGCTGCTTGAAGCGTGGGGAGCGAGAGGCATGTCGTGTTGCTGTGCTGCTTGAAGCGTGGGGAGCGAGAGGCATGTCGTGTTGCTGTGCTGCTTGAAGCGTGGGGAGCGAGAGGCATGTCGTGTTGCTGTGCTGCTTGAAGCGTGGGGAGCGAGAGGCATGTCGTGTTGCTGTGCTGCTTGAAGCGTGGGGAGCGAGAGGCATGTCGTGTTGCTGTGCTGCTTGAAGCGTGGGGAGCGAGAGGCATGTCGTGTTGCTGTGCTGCTTGAAGCGTGGGGAGCGAGAGGCATGTCGTGTTGCTGTGCTGCTTGAAGCGTGGGGAGCGAGAGGCATGTCGTGTTGCTGTGCTGCTTGAAGCGTGGGGAGCGAGAGGCATGTCGTGTTGCTGTGCTGCTTGAAGCGTGGGGAGCGAGAGGCATGTCGTGTTGCTGTGCTGCTTGAAGCGTGGGGAGCGAGAGGCATGTCGTGTTGCTGTGCTGCTTGAAGCGTGGGGAGCGAGAGGCATGTCGTGTTGCTGTGCTGCTTGAAGCGTGGGGAGCGAGAGGCATGTCGTGTTGCTGTGCTGCTTGAAGCGTGGGGAGCGAGAGGCATGTCGTGTTGCTGTGCTGCTTGAAGCGTGGGGAGCGAGAGGCATGTCGTGTTGCTGTGCTGCTTGAAGCGTGGGGAGCGAGAGGCATGTCGTGTTGCTGTGCTGCTTGAAGCGTGGGGAGCGAGAGGCATGTCGTGTTGCTGTGCTGCTTGAAGCGTGGGGAGCGAGAGGCATGTCGTGTTGCTGTGCTGCTTGAAGCGTGGGGAGCGAGAGGCATGTCGTGTTGCTGTGCTGCTTGAAGCGTGGGGAGCGAGAGGCATGTCGTGTTGCTGTGCTGCTTGAAGCGTGGGGAGCGAGAGGCATGTCGTGTTGCTGTGCTGCTTGAAGCGTGGGGAGCGAGAGGCATGTCGTGTTGCTGTGCTGCTTGAAGCGTGGGGAGCGAGAGGCATGTCGTGTTGCTGTGCTGCTTGAAGCGTGGGGAGCGAGAGGCATGTCGTGTTGCTGTGCTGCTTGAAGCGTGGGGAGCGAGAGGCATGTCGTGTTGCTGTGCTGCTTGAAGCGTGGGGAGCGAGAGGCATGTCGTGTTGCTGTGCTGCTTGAAGCGTGGGGAGCGAGAGGCATGTCGTGTTGCTGTGCTGCTTGAAGCGTGGGGAGCGAGAGGCATGTCGTGTTGCTGTGCTGCTTGAAGCGTGGGGAGCGAGAGGCATGTCGTGTTGCTGTGCTGCTTGAAGCGTGGGGAGCGAGAGGCATGTCGTGTTGCTGTGCTGCTTGAAGCGTGGGGAGCGAGAGGCATGTCGTGTTGCTGTGCTGCTTGAAGCGTGGGGAGCGAGAGGCATGTCGTGTTGCTGTGCTGCTTGAAGCGTGGGGAGCGAGAGGCATGTCGTGTTGCTGTGCTGCTTGAAGCGTGGGGAGCGAGAGGCATGTCGTGTTGCTGTGCTGCTTGAAGCGTGGGGAGCGAGAGGCATGTCGTGTTGCTGTGCTGCTTGAAGCGTGGGGAGCGAGAGGCATGTCGTGTTGCTGTGCTGCTTGAAGCGTGGGGAGCGAGAGGCATGTCGTGTTGCTGTGCTGCTTGAAGCGTGGGGAGCGAGAGGCATGTCGTGTTGCTGTGCTGCTTGAAGCGTGGGGAGCGAGAGGCATGTCGTGTTGCTGTGCTGCTTGAAGCGTGGGGAGCGAGAGGCATGTCGTGTTGCTGTGCTGCTTGAAGCGTGGGGAGCGAGAGGCATGTCGTGTTGCTGTGCTGCTTGAAGCGTGGGGAGCGAGAGGCATGTCGTGTTGCTGTGCTGCTTGAAGCGTGGGGAGCGAGAGGCATGTCGTGTTGCTGTGCTGCTTGAAGCGTGGGGAGCGAGAGGCATGTCGTGTTGCTGTGCTGCTTGAAGCGTGGGGAGCGAGAGGCATGTCGTGTTGCTGTGCTGCTTGAAGCGTGGGGAGCGAGAGGCATGTCGTGTTGCTGTGCTGCTTGAAGCGTGGGGAGCGAGAGGCATGTCGTGTTGCTGTGCTGCTTGAAGCGTGGGGAGCGAGAGGCATGTCGTGTTGCTGTGCTGCTTGAAGCGTGGGGAGCGAGAGGCATGTCGTGTTGCTGTGCTGCTTGAAGCGTGGGGAGCGAGAGGCATGTCGTGTTGCTGTGCTGCTTGAAGCGTGGGGAGCGAGAGGCATGTCGTGTTGCTGTGCTGCTTGAAGCGTGGGGAGCGAGAGGCATGTCGTGTTGCTGTGCTGCTTGAAGCGTGGGGAGCGAGAGGCATGTCGTGTTGCTGTGCTGCTTGAAGCGTGGGGAGCGAGAGGCATGTCGTGTTGCTGTGCTGCTTGAAGCGTGGGGAGCGAGAGGCATGTCGTGTTGCTGTGCTGCTTGAAGCGTGGGGAGCGAGAGGCATGTCGTGTTGCTGTGCTGCTTGAAGCGTGGGGAGCGAGAGGCATGTCGTGTTGCTGTGCTGCTTGAAGCGTGGGGAGCGAGAGGCATGTCGTGTTGCTGTGCTGCTTGAAGCGTGGGGAGCGAGAGGCATGTCGTGTTGCTGTGCTGCTTGAAGCGTGGGGAGCGAGAGGCATGTCGTGTTGCTGTGCTGCTTGAAGCGTGGGGAGCGAGAGGCATGTCGTGTTGCTGTGCTGCTTGAAGCGTGGGGAGCGAGAGGCATGTCGTGTTGCTGTGCTGCTTGAAGCGTGGGGAGCGAGAGGCATGTCGTGTTGCTGTGCTGCTTGAAGCGTGGGGAGCGAGAGGCATGTCGTGTTGCTGTGCTGCTTGAAGCGTGGGGAGCGAGAGGCATGTCGTGTTGCTGTGCTGCTTGAAGCGTGGGGAGCGAGAGGCATGTCGTGTTGCTGTGCTGCTTGAAGCGTGGGGAGCGAGAGGCATGTCGTGTTGCTGTGCTGCTTGAAGCGTGGGGAGCGAGAGGCATGTCGTGTTGCTGTGCTGCTTGAAGCGTGGGGAGCGAGAGGCATGTCGTGTTGCTGTGCTGCTTGAAGCGTGGGGAGCGAGAGGCATGTCGTGTTGCTGTGCTGCTTGAAGCGTGGGGAGCGAGAGGCATGTCGTGTTGCTGTGCTGCTTGAAGCGTGGGGAGCGAGAGGCATGTCGTGTTGCTGTGCTGCTTGAAGCGTGGGGAGCGAGAGGCATGTCGTGTTGCTGTGCTGCTTGAAGCGTGGGGAGCGAGAGGCATGTCGTGTTGCTGTGCTGCTTGAAGCGTGGGGAGCGAGAGGCATGTCGTGTTGCTGTGCTGCTTGAAGCGTGGGGAGCGAGAGGCATGTCGTGTTGCTGTGCTGCTTGAAGCGTGGGGAGCGAGAGGCATGTCGTGTTGCTGTGCTGCTTGAAGCGTGGGGAGCGAGAGGCATGTCGTGTTGCTGTGCTGCTTGAAGCGTGGGGAGCGAGAGGCATGTCGTGTTGCTGTGCTGCTTGAAGCGTGGGGAGCGAGAGGCATGTCGTGTTGCTGTGCTGCTTGAAGCGTGGGGAGCGAGAGGCATGTCGTGTTGCTGTGCTGCTTGAAGCGTGGGGAGCGAGAGGCATGTCGTGTTGCTGTGCTGCTTGAAGCGTGGGGAGCGAGAGGCATGTCGTGTTGCTGTGCTGCTTGAAGCGTGGGGAGCGAGAGGCATGTCGTGTTGCTGTGCTGCTTGAAGCGTGGGGAGCGAGAGGCATGTCGTGTTGCTGTGCTGCTTGAAGCGTGGGGAGCGAGAGGCATGTCGTGTTGCTGTGCTGCTTGAAGCGTGGGGAGCGAGAGGCATGTCGTGTTGCTGTGCTGCTTGAAGCGTGGGGAGCGAGAGGCATGTCGTGTTGCTGTGCTGCTTGAAGCGTGGGGAACGAGAGCATGTCGTGTTGTTGCTGTGCTGCTTGAAGCGTGGGGAGCGTGGTGTCGTGTTGCTGTGTGCTTGAAGCGTGGGGAGCGAGAGGCATGTCGTGTTGCTGTGCTGCTTGAAGCGTGGGGAGCGAGAGGCATGTCGTGTTGCTGTGCTGCTTGAAGCGTGGGGAGCGAGAGGCATGTCGTGTTGCTGTGCTGCTTGAAGCGTGGGGAGCGAGAGGCATGTCGTGTTGCTGTGCTGCTTGAAGCGTGGGGAGCGAGAGGCATGTCGTGTTGCTGTGCTGCTTGAAGCGTGGGGAGCGAGAGGCATGTCGTGTTGCTGTGCTGCTTGAAGCGTGGGGAGCGAGAGGCATGTCGTGTTGCTGTGCTGCTTGAAGCGTGGGGAGCGAGAGGCATGTCGTGTTGCTGTGCTGCTTGAAGCGTGGGGAGCGAGAGGCATGTCGTGTTGCTGTGCTGCTTGAAGCGTGGGGAGCGAGAGGCATGTCGTGTTGCTGTGCTGCTTGAAGCGTGGGGAGCGAGAGGCATGTCGTGTTGCTGTGCTGCTTGAAGCGTGGGGAGCGAGAGGCATGTCGTGTTGCTGTGCTGCTTGAAGCGTGGGGAGCGAGAGGCATGTCGTGTTGCTGTGCTGCTTGAAGCGTGGGGAGCGAGAGGCATGTCGTGTTGCTGTGCTGCTTGAAGCGTGGGGAGCGAGAGGCATGTCGTGTTGCTGTGCTGCTTGAAGCGTGGGGAGCGAGAGGCATGTCGTGTTGCTGTGCTGCTTGAAGCGTGGGGAGCGAGAGGCATGTCGTGTTGCTGTGCTGCTTGAAGCGTGGGGAGCGAGAGGCATGTCGTGTTGCTGTGCTGCTTGAAGCGTGGGGAGCGAGAGGCATGTCGTGTTGCTGTGCTGCTTGAAGCGTGGGGAGCGAGAGGCATGTCGTGTTGCTGTGCTGCTTGAAGCGTGGGGAGCGAGAGGCATGTCGTGTTGCTGTGCTGCTTGAAGCGTGGGGAGCGAGAGGCATGTCGTGTTGCTGTGCTGCTTGAAGCGTGGGGAGCGAGAGGCATGTCGTGTTGCTGTGCTGCTTGAAGCGTGGGGAGCGAGAGGCATGTCGTGTTGCTGTGCTGCTTGAAGCGTGGGGAGCGAGAGGCATGTCGTGTTGCTGTGCTGCTTGAAGCGTGGGGAGCGAGAGGCATGTCGTGTTGCTGTGCTGCTTGAAGCGTGGGGAGCGAGAGGCATGTCGTGTTGCTGTGCTGCTTGAAGCGTGGGGAGCGAGAGGCATGTCGTGTTGCTGTGCTGCTTGAAGCGTGGGAACGAGAGGCATGTCGTGTTGCTGTGCTGCTTGAAGCGTGGGGAGCGAGAGGCATGTCGTGTTGCTGTGCTGCTTGAAGCGTGGGGAGCGAGAGGCATGTCGTGTTGCTGTGCTGCTTGAAGCGTGGGGAGCGAGAGGCATGTCGTGTTGCTGTGCTGCTTGAAGCGTGGGGAGCGAGAGGCATGTCGTGTTGCTGTGCTGCTTGAAGCGTGGGGAGCGAGAGGCATGTCGTGTTGCTGTGCTGCTTGAAGCGTGGGGAGCGAGAGGCATGTCGTGTTGCTGTGCTGCTTGAAGCGTGGGGAGCGAGAGGCATGTCGTGTTGCTGTGCTGCTTGAAGCGTGGGGAGCGAGAGGCATGTCGTGTTGCTGTGCTGCTTGAAGCGTGGGGAGCGAGAGGCATGTCGTGTTGCTGTGCTGCTTGAAGCGTGGGGGAACGAGAGGCATGTCGTGTTGCTGTGCTGCTTGAAGCGTGGGGAGCGAGAGGCATGTCGTGTTGCTGTGCTGCTTGAAGCGTGGGGAGCGAGAGGCATGTCGTGTTGCTGTGCTGCTTGAAGCGTGGGGAGCGAGAGGCATGTCGTGTTGCTGTGCTGCTTGAAGCGTGGGGAGCGAGAGGCATGTCGTGTTGCTGTGCTGCTTGAAGCGTGGGGAGCGAGAGGCATGTCGTGTTGCTGTGCTGCTTGAAGCGTGGGGAGCGAGAGGCATGTCGTGTTGCTGTGCTGCTTGAAGCGTGGGGAGCGAGAGGCATGTCGTGTTGCTGTGCTGCTTGAAGCGTGGGGAGCGAGAGGCATGTCGTGTTGCTGTGCTGCTTGAAGCGTGGGGAGCGAGAGGCATGTCGTGTTGCTGTGCTGCTTGAAGCGTGGGGAGCGAGAGGCATGTCGTGTTGCTGTGCTGCTTGAAGCGTGGGGAGCGAGAGGCATGTCGTGTTGCTGTGCTGCTTGAAGCGTGGGGAGCGAGAGGCATGTCGTGTTGCTGTGCTGCTTGAAGCGTGGGGAGCGAGAGGCATGTCGTGTTGCTGTGCTGCTTGAAGCGTGGGGAGCGAGAGGCATGTCGTGTTGCTGTGCTGCTTGAAGCGTGGGGAGCGAGAGGCATGTCGTGTTGCTGTGCTGCTTGAAGCGTGGGGAGCGAGAGGCATGTCGTGTTGCTGTGCTGCTTGAAGCGTGGGGAGCGAGAGGCATGTCGTGTTGCTGTGCTGCTTGAAGCGTGGGGAGCGAGAGGCATGTCGTGTTGCTGTGCTGCTTGAAGCGTGGGGAGCGAGAGGCATGTCGTGTTGCTGTGCTGCTTGAAGCGTGGGGAGCGAGAGGCATGTCGTGTTGCTGTGCTGCTTGAAGCGTGGGGAGCGAGAGGCATGTCGTGTTGCTGTGCTGCTTGAAGCGTGGGGAGCGAGAGGCATGTCGTGTTG
This sequence comes from Closterium sp. Yama58-4, assembly GCA_947470075.1. Classification (NCBI taxonomy): domain Eukaryota; kingdom Viridiplantae; phylum Streptophyta; class Zygnematophyceae; order Desmidiales; family Closteriaceae; genus Closterium; species Closterium sp. Yama58-4. The sequence goes on from CANIUD010000836.1 coordinate 76,660, forward strand.
CTGTGCTGCTTGAAGCGTGGGGAGCGAGAGGCATGTCGTGTTGCTGTGCTGCTTGAAGCGTGGGGAGCGAGAGGCATGTCGTGTTGCTGTGCTGCTTGAAGCGTGGGGAGCGAGAGGCATGTCGTGTTGCTGTGCTGCTTGAAGCGTGGGGAGCGAGAGGCATGTCGTGTTGCTGTGCTGCTTGAAGCGTGGGGAGCGAGAGGCATGTCGTGTTGCTGTGCTGCTTGAAGCGTGGGGAGCGAGAGGCATGTCGTGTTGCTGTGCTGCTTGAAGCGTGGGGAGCGAGAGGCATGTCGTGTTGCTGTGCTGCTTGAAGCGTGGGGAGCGAGAGGCATGTCGTGTTGCTGTGCTGCTTGAAGCGTGGGGAGCGAGAGGCATGTCGTGTTGCTGTGCTGCTTGAAGCGTGGGGAGCGAGAGGCATGTCGTGTTGCTGTGCTGCTTGAAGCGTGGGGAGCGAGAGGCATGTCGTGTTGCTGTGCTGCTTGAAGCGTGGGGAGCGAGAGGCATGTCGTGTTGCTGTGCTGCTTGAAGCGTGGGGAGCGAGAGGCATGTCGTGTTGCTGTGCTGCTTGAAGCGTGGGGAGCGAGAGGCATGTCGTGTTGCTGTGCTGCTTGAAGCGTGGGGAGCGAGAGGCATGTCGTGTTGCTGTGCTGCTTGAAGCGTGGGGAGCGAGAGGCATGTCGTGTTGCTGTGCTGCTTGAAGCGTGGGGAGCGAGAGGCATGTCGTGTTGCTGTGCTGCTTGAAGCGTGGGGAGCGAGAGGCATGTCGTGTTGCTGTGCTGCTTGAAGCGTGGGGAGCGAGAGGCATGTCGTGTTGCTGTGCTGCTTGAAGCGTGGGGAGCGAGAGGCATGTCGTGTTGCTGTGCTGCTTGAAGCGTGGGGAGCGAGAGGCATGTCGTGTTGCTGTGCTGCTTGAAGCGTGGGGAGCGAGAGGCATGTCGTGTTGCTGTGCTGCTTGAAGCGTGGGGAGCGAGAGGCATGTCGTGTTGCTGTGCTGCTTGAAGCGTGGGGAGCGAGAGGCATGTCGTGTTGCTGTGCTGCTTGAAGCGTGGGGAGCGAGAGGCATGTCGTGTTGCTGTGCTGCTTGAAGCGTGGGGAGCGAGAGGCATGTCGTGTTGCTGTGCTGCTTGAAGCGTGGGGAGCGAGAGGCATGTCGTGTTGCTGTGCTGCTTGAAGCGTGGGGAGCGAGAGGCATGTCGTGTTGCTGTGCTGCTTGAAGCGTGGGGAGCGAGAGGCATGTCGTGTTGCTGTGCTGCTTGAAGCGTGGGGAGCGAGAGGCATGTCGTGTTGCTGTGCTGCTTGAAGCGTGGGGAGCGAGAGGCATGTCGTGTTGCTGTGCTGCTTGAAGCGTGGGGAGCGAGAGGCATGTCGTGTTGCTGTGCTGCTTGAAGCGTGGGGAGCGAGAGGCATGTCGTGTTGCTGTGCTGCTTGAAGCGTGGGGAGCGAGAGGCATGTCGTGTTGCTGTGCTGCTTGAAGCGTGGGGAGCGAGAGGCATGTCGTGTTGCTGTGCTGCTTGAAGCGTGGGGAGCGAGAGGCATGTCGTGTTGCTGTGCTGCTTGAAGCGTGGGGAGCGAGAGGCATGTCGTGTTGCTGTGCTGCTTGAAGCGTGGGGAGCGAGAGGCATGTCGTGTTGCTGTGCTGCTTGAAGCGTGGGGAGCGAGAGGCATGTCGTGTTGCTGTGCTGCTTGAAGCGTGGGGAGCGAGAGGCATGTCGTGTTGCTGTGCTGCTTGAAGCGTGGGGAGCGAGAGGCATGTCGTGTTGCTGTGCTGCTTGAAGCGTGGGGAGCGAGAGGCATGTCGTGTTGCTGTGCTGCTTGAAGCGTGGGGAGCGAGAGGCATGTCGTGTTGCTGTGCTGCTTGAAGCGTGGGGAGCGAGAGGCATGTCGTGTTGCTGTGCTGCTTGAAGCGTGGGGAGCGAGAGGCATGTCGTGTTGCTGTGCTGCTTGAAGCGTGGGGAGCGAGAGGCATGTCGTGTTGCTGTGCTGCTTGAAGCGTGGGGAGCGAGAGGCATGTCGTGTTGCTGTGCTGCTTGAAGCGTGGGGAGCGAGAGGCATGTCGTGTTGCTGTGCTGCTTGAAGCGTGGGGAGCGAGAGGCATGTCGTGTTGCTGTGCTGCTTGAAGCGTGGGGAGCGAGAGGCATGTCGTGTTGCTGTGCTGCTTGAAGCGTGGGGAGCGAGAGGCATGTCGTGTTGCTGTGCTGCTTGAAGCGTGGGGAGCGAGAGGCATGTCGTGTTGCTGTGCTGCTTGAAGCGTGGGGAGCGAGAGGCATGTCGTGTTGCTGTGCTGCTTGAAGCGTGGGGAGCGAGAGGCATGTCGTGTTGCTGTGCTGCTTGAAGCGTGGGGAGCGAGAGGCATGTCGTGTTGCTGTGCTGCTTGAAGCGTGGGGAGCGAGAGGCATGTCGTGTTGCTGTGCTGCTTGAAGCGTGGGGAGCGAGAGGCATGTCGTGTTGCTGTGCTGCTTGAAGCGTGGGGAGCGAGAGGCATGTCGTGTTGCTGTGCTGCTTGAAGCGTGGGGAGCGAGAGGCATGTCGTGTTGCTGTGCTGCTTGAAGCGTGGGGAGCGAGAGGCATGTCGTGTTGCTGTGCTGCTTGAAGCGTGGGGAGCGAGAGGCATGTCGTGTTGCTGTGCTGCTTGAAGCGTGGGGAGCGAGAGGCATGTCGTGTTGCTGTGCTGCTTGAAGCGTGGGGAGCGAGAGGCATGTCGTGTTGCTGTGCTGCTTGAAGCGTGGGGAGCGAGAGGCATGTCGTGTTGCTGTGCTGCTTGAAGCGTGGGGAGCGAGAGGCATGTCGTGTTGCTGTGCTGCTTGAAGCGTGGGGAGCGAGAGGCATGTCGTGTTGCTGTGCTGCTTGAAGCGTGGGGAGCGAGAGGCATGTCGTGTTGCTGTGCTGCTTGAAGCGTGGGGAGCGAGAGGCATGTCGTGTTGCTGTGCTGCTTGAAGCGTGGGGAGCGAGAGGCATGTCGTGTTGCTGTGCTGCTTGAAGCGTGGGGAGCGAGAGGCATGTCGTGTTGCTGTGCTGCTTGAAGCGTGGGGAGCGAGAGGCATGTCGTGTTGCTGTGCTGCTTGAAGCGTGGGGAGCGAGAGGCATGTCGTGTTGCTGTGCTGCTTGAAGCGTGGGGAGCGAGAGGCATGTCGTGTTGCTGTGCTGCTTGAAGCGTGGGGAGCGAGAGGCATGTCGTGTTGCTGTGCTGCTTGAAGCGTGGGGAGCGAGAGGCATGTCGTGTTGCTGTGCTGCTTGAAGCGTGGGAACGAGAGGCATGTCGTGTTGCTGTGCTGCTTGAAGCGTGGGGAGCGAGAGGCATGTCGTGTTGCTGTGCTGCTTGAAGCGTGGGGAGCGAGAGGCATGTCGTGTTGCTGTGCTGCTTGAAGCGTGGGGAGCGAGAGGCATGTCGTGTTGCTGTGCTGCTTGAAGCGTGGGGAGCGAGAGGCATGTCGTGTTGCTGTGCTGCTTGAAGCGTGGGGAGCGAGAGGCATGTCGTGTTGCTGTGCTGCTTGAAGCGTGGGAACGAGAGGCATGTCGTGTTGCTGTGCTGCTTGAAGCGTGGGGAGCGAGAGGCATGTCGTGTTGCTGTGCTGCTTGAAGCGTGGGGAGCGAGAGGCATGTCGTGTTGCTGTGCTGCTTGAAGCGTGGGGAGCGAGAGGCATGTCGTGTTGCTGTGCTGCTTGAAGCGTGGGGAGCGAGAGGCATGTCGTGTTGCTGTGCTGCTTGAAGCGTGGGGAGCGAGAGGCATGTCGTGTTGCTGTGCTGCTTGAAGCGTGGGGAGCGAGAGGCATGTCGTGTTGCTGTGCTGCTTGAAGCGTGGGGAGCGAGAGGCATGTCGTGTTGCTGTGCTGCTTGAAGCGTGGGGAGCGAGAGGCATGTCGTGTTGCTGTGCTGCTTGAAGCGTGGGGAGCGAGAGGCATGTCGTGTTGCTGTGCTGCTTGAAGCGTGGGGAGCGAGAGGCATGTCGTGTTGCTGTGCTGCTTGAAGCGTGGGGAGCGAGAGGCATGTCGTGTTGCTGTGCTGCTTGAAGCGTGGGGAGCGAGAGGCATGTCGTGTTGCTGTGCTGCTTGAAGCGTGGGGAGCGAGAGGCATGTCGTGTTGCTGTGCTGCTTGAAGCGTGGGGAGCGAGAGGCATGTCGTGTTGCTGTGCTGCTTGAAGCGTGGGGAGCGAGAGGCATGTCGTGTTGCTGTGCTGCTTGAAGCGTGGGGAGCGAGAGGCATGTCGTGTTGCTGTGCTGCTTGAAGCGTGGGGAGCGAGAGGCATGTCGTGTTGCTGTGCTGCTTGAAGCGTGGGGAGCGAGAGGCATGTCGTGTTGCTGTGCTGCTTGAAGCGTGGGGAGCGAGAGGCATGTCGTGTTGCTGTGCTGCTTGAAGCGTGGGGAGCGAGAGGCATGTCGTGTTGCTGTGCTGCTTGAAGCGTGGGGAGCGAGAGGCATGTCGTGTTGCTGTGCTGCTTGAAGCGTGGGGAGCGAGAGGCATGTCGTGTTGCTGTGCTGCTTGAAGCGTGGGGAGCGAGAGGCATGTCGTGTTGCTGTGCTGCTTGAAGCGTGGGGAGCGAGAGGCATGTCGTGTTGCTGTGCTGCTTGAAGCGTGGGGAGCGAGAGGCATGTCGTGTTGCTGTGCTGCTTGAAGCGTGGGGAGCGAGAGGCATGTCGTGTTGCTGTGCTGCTTGAAGCGTGGGGGAACGAGAGGCATGTCGTGTTGCTGTGCTGCTTGAAGCGTGGGGAGCGAGAGGCATGTCGTGTTGCTGTGCTGCTTGAAGCGTGGGGAGCGAGAGGCATGTCGTGTTGCTGTGCTGCTTGAAGCGTGGGGAGCGAGAGGCATGTCGTGTTGCTGTGCTGCTTGAAGCGTGGGGAGCGAGAGGCATGTCGTGTTGCTGTGCTGCTTGAAGCGTGGGGAGCGAGAGGCATGTCGTGTTGCTGTGCTGCTTGAAGCGTGGGGAGCGAGAGGCATGTCGTGTTGCTGTGCTGCTTGAAGCGTGGGGAGCGAGAGGCATGTCGTGTTGCTGTGCTGCTTGAAGCGTGGGGAGCGAGAGGCATGTCGTGTTGCTGTGCTGCTTGAAGCGTGGGGAGCGAGAGGCATGTCGTGTTGCTGTGCTGCTTGAAGCGTGGGGAGCGAGAGGCATGTCGTGTTGCTGTGCTGCTTGAAGCGTGGGGAGCGAGAGGCATGTCGTGTTGCTGTGCTGCTTGAAGCGTGGGGAGCGAGAGGCATGTCGTGTTGCTGTGCTGCTTGAAGCGTGGGGAGCGAGAGGCATGTCGTGTTGCTGTGCTGCTTGAAGCGTGGGGAGCGAGAGGCATGTCGTGTTGCTGTGCTGCTTGAAGCGTGGGGAGCGAGAGGCATGTCGTGTTGCTGTGCTGCTTGAAGCGTGGGGAGCGAGAGGCATGTCGTGTTGCTGTGCTGCTTGAAGCGTGGGGAAACGAGAGGCATGTCGTGTTGCTGTGCTGCTTGAAGCGTGGGGAGCGAGAGGCATGTCGTGTTGCTGTGCTGCTTGAAGCGTGGGGAGCGAGAGGCATGTCGTGTTGCTGTGCTGCTTGAAGCGTGGGGAGCGAGAGGCATGTCGTGTTGCTGTGCTGCTTGAAGCGTGGGGAGCGAGAGGCATGTCGTGTTGCTGTGCTGCTTGAAGCGTGGGGAGCGAGAGGCATGTCGTGTTGCTGTGCTGCTTGAAGCGTGGGGAGCGAGAGGCATGTCGTGTTGCTGTGCTGCTTGAAGCGTGGGGAGCGAGAGGCATGTCGTGTTGCTGTGCTGCTTGAAGCGTGGGGAGCGAGAGGCATGTCGTGTTGCTGTGCTGCTTGAAGCGTGGGGAGCGAGAGGCATGTCGTGTTGCTGTGCTGCTTGAAGCGTGGGGAGCGAGAGGCATGTCGTGTTGCTGTGCTGCTTGAAGCGTGGGGAGCGAGAGGCATGTCGTGTTGCTGTGCTGCTTGAAGCGTGGGGAGCGAGAGGCATGTCGTGTTGCTGTGCTGCTTGAAGCGTGGGGAGCGAGAGGCATGTCGTGTTGCTGTGCTGCTTGAAGCGTGGGGAGCGAGAGGCATGTCGTGTTGCTGTGCTGCTTGAAGCGTGGGGAGCGAGAGGCATGTCGTGTTGCTGTGCTGCTTGAAGCTGGGGGAGCGAGAGGCATGTCGTGTTGCTGTGTGCTGTGAAGCGTGGGGAGCGAGAGGCATGTCGTGTTGCTGTGCTGCTTGAAGCGTGGGGAGCGAGAGGCATGTCGTGTTGCTGTGCTGCTTGAAGCGTGGGAACGGAGGCATGTCGTTTTGCTGTGCTGCTTGAAGCGTGGGAAACGAGAGGCATGTCGTGTGCTGCTGCTGCTTGAAGCGTGGGGAAACGAGAGGCATGTCGTGTTGCTGTGCTGCTTGAAGCGTGGGGAGCGAGAGGCATGTCGTGTTGCTGTGCTGCTTGAAGCGTGGGGAGCGAGAGGCATGTCGTGTTGCTGTGCTGCTTGAAGCGTGGGGAGCGAGAGGCATGTCGTGTTGCTGTGCTGCTTGAAGCGTGGGGAGCGAGAGGCATGTCGTGTTGCTGTGCTGCTTGAAGCGTGGGGAGCGAGAGGCATGTCGTGTTGCTGTGCTGCTTGAAGCGTGGGGAGCGAGAGGCATGTCGTGTTGCTGTGCTGCTTGAAGCGTGGGGAGCGAGAGGCATGTCGTGTTGCTGTGCTGCTTGAAGCGTGGGGAGCGAGAGGCATGTCGTGTTGCTGTGCTGCTTGAAGCGTGGGGAGCGAGAGGCATGTCGTGTTGCTGTGCTGCTTGAAGCGTGGGGAGCGAGAGGCATGTCGTGTTGCTGTGCTGCTTGAAGCGTGGGGAGCGAGAGGCATGTCGTGTTGCTGTGCTGCTTGAAGCGTGGGGAGCGAGAGGCATGTCGTGTTGCTGTGCTGCTTGAAGCGTGGGGAGCGAGAGGCATGTCGTGTTGCTGTGCTGCTTGAAGCGTGGGGAGCGAGAGGCATGTCGTGTTGCTGTGCTGCTTGAAGCGTGGGGAGCGAGAGGCATGTCGTGTTGCTGTGCTGCTTGAAGCGTGGGGAGCGAGAGGCATGTCGTGTTGCTGTGCTGCTTGAAGCGTGGGGAGCGAGAGGCATGTCGTGTTGCTGTGCTGCTTGAAGCGTGGGGAGCGAGAGGCATGTCGTGTTGCTGTGCTGCTTGAAGCGTGGGGAGCGAGAGGCATGTCGTGTTGCTGTGCTGCTTGAAGCGTGGGGAGCGAGAGGCATGTCGTGTTGCTGTGCTGCTTGAAGCGTGGGGAGCGAGAGGCATGTCGTGTTGCTGTGCTGCTTGAAGCGTGGGGAGCGAGAGGCATGTCGTGTTGCTGTGCTGCTTGAAGCGTGGGGAGCGAGAGGCATGTCGTGTTGCTGTGCTGCTTGAAGCGTGGGAACGAGAGGCATGTCGTGTTGCTGTGCTGCTTGAAGCGTGGGGGGAACGAGAGGCATGTCGTGTTGCTTGTGCTGCTGAAGCGTGGGGACGAGAGGCATGTCGTGTTGCTGTTGCTGTGCTGCTTGAAGCGTGGGGAGCGAGAGGCATGTCGTGTTGCTGTGCTGCTTGAAGCGTGGGGAGCGAGAGGCATGTCGTGTTGCTGTGCTGCTTGAAGCGTGGGGAGCGAGAGGCATGTCGTGTTGCTGTGCTGCTTGAAGCGTGGGGAGCGAGAGGCATGTCGTGTTGCTGTGCTGCTTGAAGCGTGGGGAGCGAGAGGCATGTCGTGTTGCTGTGCTGCTTGAAGCGTGGGGAGCGAGAGGCATGTCGTGTTGCTGTGCTGCTTGAAGCGTGGGGAGCGAGAGGCATGTCGTGTTGCTGTGCTGCTTGAAGCGTGGGGAGCGAGAGGCATGTCGTGTTGCTGTGCTGCTTGAAGCGTGGGGAGCGAGAGGCATGTCGTGTTGCTGTGCTGCTTGAAGCGTGGGGAGCGAGAGGCATGTCGTGTTGCTGTGCTGCTTGAAGCGTGGGGAGCGAGAGGCATGTCGTGTTGCTGTGCTGCTTGAAGCGTGGGGAGCGAGAGGCATGTCGTGTTGCTGTGCTGCTTGAAGCGTGGGAACGAGAGGCATGTCGTGTTGCTGTGCTGCTTGAAGCGTGGGGAGCGAGAGGCATGTCGTGTTGCTGTGCTGCTTGAAGCGTGGGGAGCGAGAGGCATGTCGTGTTGCTGTGCTGCTTGAAGCGTGGGGAAGAGAAGGCATGTCGTGTTGCTGTGCTGCTTGAAGCGTGGGGAGCGAGAGGCATGTCGTGTTGCTGTGCTGCTTGAAGCGTGGGGAGCGAGAGGCATGTCGTGTTGCTGTGCTGCTTGAAGCGCCGTCAATTGTGGTGGCCGGAACGATGCTCGCTGCTGATGGTGGTGACGCGGGTTGGGGGGGGGTTGGGGCATGAAAGGGAGGACGGAGAGTGAGAGGGGAGGGGAGCCGCCTCTCACTGCTCCCCTCTCTCGCTCTCCCTCTCTCTGCTCCCCCCCTCTCTGCTCCCCTCTCTCTGCTCCCCCTCTCTCTGCTCCCCTCTCTCTGCTCCCCCCTCTCTGCTCCCCCCTCTCTGCTCCCCCCTCTCTCGCTCCCCCCCTCTGCTCCCCCCTCTCTGCTCGTCCCTCCTCCCCCACCCCTCCGTCTCCTCCCTTTCCGTCCTCTTCCATTGCTGTACCTCCCTGTGCAACATCTCACTCCATCACATCACAA
>CANIUD010000837.1:0-177500 GCA_947470075.1 Closterium sp. Yama58-4
GGGGAGCGAGAGGCATGTCGTGTTGCTGTGCTGCTTGAAGCGTGGGGAGCGAGAGGCATGTCGTGTTGCTGTGCTGCTTGAAGCGTGGGGAGCGAGAGGCATGTCGTGTTGCTGTGCTGCTTGAAGCGTGGGGAGCGAGAGGCATGTCGTGTTGCTGTGCTGCTTGAAGCGTGGGGAGCGAGAGGCATGTCGTGTTGCTGTGCTGCTTGAAGCGTGGGGAGCGAGAGGCATGTCGTGTTGCTGTGCTGCTTGAAGCGTGGGGAGCGAGAGGCATGTCGTGTTGCTGTGCTGCTTGAAGCGTGGGGAGCGAGAGGCATGTCGTGTTGCTGTGCTGCTTGAAGCGTGGGGAGCGAGAGGCATGTCGTGTTGCTGTGCTGCTTGAAGCGTGGGGAGCGAGAGGCATGTCGTGTTGCTGTGCTGCTTGAAGCGTGGGGAGCGAGAGGCATGTCGTGTTGCTGTGCTGCTTGAAGCGTGGGGAGCGAGAGGCATGTCGTGTTGCTGTGCTGCTTGAAGCGTGGGGAGCGAGAGGCATGTCGTGTTGCTGTGCTGCTTGAAGCGTGGGGAGCGAGAGGCATGTCGTGTTGCTGTGCTGCTTGAAGCGTGGGGAGCGAGAGGCATGTCGTGTTGCTGTGCTGCTTGAAGCGTGGGGAGCGAGAGGCATGTCGTGTTGCTGTGCTGCTTGAAGCGTGGGGAGCGAGAGGCATGTCGTGTTGCTGTGCTGCTTGAAGCGTGGGGAGCGAGAGGCATGTCGTGTTGCTGTGCTGCTTGAAGCGTGGGGAGCGAGAGGCATGTCGTGTTGCTGTGCTGCTTGAAGCGTGGGGAGCGAGAGGCATGTCGTGTTGCTGTGCTGCTTGAAGCGTGGGGAGCGAGAGGCATGTCGTGTTGCTGTGCTGCTTGAAGCGTGGGGAGCGAGAGGCATGTCGTGTTGCTGTGCTGCTTGAAGCGTGGGGAGCGAGAGGCATGTCGTGTTGCTGTGCTGCTTGAAGCGTGGGGAGCGAGAGGCATGTCGTGTTGCTGTGCTGCTAAAAGCGTGGGGAGCGAGAGGCATGTCGTGTTGCTGTGCTGCTTGAAGCGTGGGGAGCGAGAGGCATGTCGTGTTGCTGTGCTGCTTGAAGCGTGGGGAGCGAGAGGCATGTCGTGTTGCTGTGCTGCTTGAAGCGTGGGGAGCGAGAGGCATGTCGTGTTGCTGTGCTGCTTGAAGCGTGGGGAGCGAGAGGCATGTCGTGTTGCTGTGCTGCTTGAAGCGTGGGGAGCGAGAGGCATGTCGTGTTGCTGTGCTGCTTGAAGCGTGGGGAGCGAGAGGCATGTCGTGTTGTTGCGTGCTGCTTGAAGCGTGGGAGCGAGAGGCATGTCGTGTTGCTGTGCTGCTTGAAGCGTGGGGAGCGAGAGGCATGTCGTGTTGCTGTGCTGCTTGAAGCGTGGGGAGCGAGAGGCATGTCGTGTTGCTGTGCTGCTTGAAGCGTGGGGAGCGAGAGGCATGTCGTGTTGCTGTGCTGCTTGAAGCGTGGGGAGCGAGAGGCAGGCTGTCGGTTGCTGTGCTGCTTGAAGCGTGGGGAGCGAGAGGCATGTCGTGTTGCTGTGCTGCTTGAAGCGTGGGGAGCGAGAGGCATGTCGTGTTGCTGTGCTGCTTGAAGCGTGGGGAGCGAGAGGCATGTCGTGTTGCTGTGCTGCTTGAAGCGTGGGGAGCGAGAGGCATGTCGTGTTGCTGTGCTGCTTGAAGCGTGGGGAGCGAGAGGCATGTCGTGTTGCTGTGCTGCTTGAAGCGTGGGGAGCGAGAGGCATGTCGTGTTGCTGTGCTGCTTGAAGCGTGGGGAGCGAGAGGCATGTCGTGTTGCTGTGCTGCTTGAAGCGTGGGGAGCGAGAGGCATGTCGTGTTGCTGTGCTGCTTGAAGCGTGGGGAGCGAGAGGCATGTCGTGTTGCTGTGCTGCTTGAAGCGTGGGGAGCGAGAGGCATGTCGTGTTGCTGTGCTGCTTGAAGCGTGGGGAGCGAGAGGCATGTCGTGTTGCTGTGCTGCTTGAAGCGTGGGGAGCGAGAGGCATGTCGTGTTGCTGTGCTGCTTGAAGCGTGGGGAGCGAGAGGCATGTCGTGTTGCTGTGCTGCTTGAAGCGTGGGGAGCGAGAGCGAGAGCGCATGTGTTTGCTGTGCTGCTTGAAGCGTGGGGAGCGAGAGGCATGTCGTGTTGCTGTGCTGCTTGAAGCGTGGGGAGCGAGAGGCATGTCGTGTTGCTGTGCTGCTTGAAGCGTGGGGAACGAGAAGGCATGTCGTGTTGCTGTGCTGCTTGAAGCGTGGGGAGCGAGAGGCATGTCGTGTTGCTGTGCTGCTTGAAGCGTGGGGAGCGAGAGGCATGTCGTGTTGCTGTGCTGCTTGAAGCGTGGGGAGCGAGAGGCATGTCGTGTTGCTGTGCTGCTTGAAGCGTGGGGAGCGAGAGGCATGTCGTGTTGCTGTGCTGCTTGAAGCGTGGGGAGCGAGAGGCATGTCGTGTTGCTGTGCTGCTTGAAGCGTGGGGAGCGAGAGGCATGTCGTGTTGCTGTGCTGCTTGAAGCGTGGGGAGCGAGAGGCATGTCGTGTTGCTGTGCTGCTTGAAGCGTGGGGAGCGAGAGGCATGTCGTGTTGCTGTGCTGCTTGAAGCGTGGGGAGCGAGAGGCATGTCGTGTTGCTGTGCTGCTTGAAGCGTGGGGAGCGAGAGGCATGTCGTGTTGCTGTGCTGCTTGAAGCGTGGGGAGCGAGAGGCATGTCGTGTTGCTGTGCTGCTTGAAGCGTGGGGAGCGAGAGGCATGTCGTGTTGCTGTGCTGCTTGAAGCGTGGGGAGCGAGAGGCATGTCGTGTTGCTGTGCTGCTTGAAGCGTGGGGAGCGAGAGGCATGTCGTGTTGCTGTGCTGCTTGAAGCGTGGGGAGCGAGAGGCATGTCGTGTTGCTGTGCTGCTTGAAGCGTGGGGAGCGAGAGGCATGTCGTGTTGCTGTGCTGCTTGAAGCGTGGGGAGCGAGAGGCATGTCGTGTTGCTGTGCTGCTTGAAGCGTGGGGAGCGAGAGGCATGTCGTGTTGCTGTGCTGCTTGAAGCGTGGGGAGCGAGAGGCATGTCGTGTTGCTGTGCTGCTTGAAGCGTGGGGAGCGAGAGGCATGTCGTGTTGCTGTGCTGCTTGAAGCGTGGGGAGCGAGAGGCATGTCGTGTTGCTGTGCTGCTTGAAGCGTGGGGAGCGAGAGGCATGTCGTGTTGCTGTGCTGCTTGAAGCGTGGGGAGCGAGAGGCATGTCGTGTTGCTGTGCTGCTTGAAGCGTGGGGAGCGAGAGGCATGTCGTGTTGCTGTGCTGCTTGAAGCGTGGGGAGCGAGAGGCATGTCGTGTTGCTGTGCTGCTTGAAGCGTGGGGAGCGAGAGGCATGTCGTGTTGCTGTGCTGCTTGAAGCGTGGGGAGCGAGAGGCATGTCGTGTTGCTGTGCTGCTTGAAGCGTGGGGAGCGAGAGGCATGTCGTGTTGCTGTGCTGCTTGAAGCGTGGGGAGCGAGAGGCATGTCGTGTTGCTGTGCTGCTTGAAGCGTGGGGAGCGAGAGGCATGTCGTGTTGCTGTGCTGCTTGAAGCGTGGGGAGCGAGAGGCATGTCGTGTTGCTGTGCTGCTTGAAGCGTGGGGAGCGAGAGGCATGTCGTGTTGCTGTGCTGCTTGAAGCGTGGGGAGCGAGAGGCATGTCGTGTTGCTGTGCTGCTTGAAGCGTGGGGAGCGAGAGGCATGTCGTGTTGCTGTGCTGCTTGAAGCGTGGGGAGCGAGAGGCATGTCGTGTTGCTGTGCTGCTTGAAGCGTGGGGAGCGAGAGGCATGTCGTGTTGCTGTGCTGCTTGAAGCGTGGGGAGCGAGAGGCATGTCGTGTTGCTGTGCTGCTTGAAGCGTGGGGAGCGAGAGGCATGTCGTGTTGCTGTGCTGCTTGAAGACGTGGTGTGTGGAAGGGGGAGCGAGAGGCATGTCGTGTTGCTGTGCTGCTTGAAGCGTGGGGAGCGAGAGGCATGTCGTGTTGCTGTGCTGCTTGAAGCGTGGGGAGCGAGAGGCATGTCGTGTTGCTGTGCTGCTTGAAGCGTGGGGAGCGAGAGGCATGTCGTGTTGCTGTGCTGCTTGAAGCGTGGGGAGCGAGAGGCATGTCGTGTTGCTGTGCTGCTTGAAGCGTGGGGAGCGAGAGGCATGTCGTGTTGCTGTGCTGCTTGAAGCGTGGGGAGCGAGAGGCATGTCGTGTTGCTGTGCTGCTTGAAGCGTGGGGAGCGAGAGGCATGTCGTGTTGCTGTGCTGCTTGAAGCGTGGGGAGCGAGAGGCATGTCGTGTTGCTGTGCTGCTTGAAGCGTGGGGAGCGAGAGGCATGTCGTGTTGCTGTGCTGCTTGAAGCGTGGGGAGCGAGAGGCATGTCGTGTTGCTGTGCTGCTTGAAGCGTGGGGAGCGAGAGGCATGTCGTGTTGCTGTGCTGCTTGAAGCGTGGGGAGCGAGAGGCATGTCGTGTTGCTGTGCTGCTTGAAGCGTGGGGAGCGAGAGGCATGTCGTGTTGCTGTGCTGCTTGAAGCGTGGGGAGCGAGAGGCATGTCGTGTTGCTGTGCTGCTTGAAGCGTGGGGAGCGAGAGGCATGTCGTGTTGCTGTGCTGCTTGAAGCGTGGGGAGCGAGAGGCATGTCGTGTTGCTGTGCTGCTTGAAGCGTGGGGAGCGAGAGGCATGTCGTGTTGCTGTGCTGCTTGAAGCGTGGGGAGCGAGAGGCATGTCGTGTTGCTGTGCTGCTTGAAGCGTGGGGAGCGAGAGGCATGTCGTGTTGCTGTGCTGCTTGAAGCGTGGGGAGCGAGAGGCATGTCGTGTTGCTGTGCTGCTTGAAGCGTGGGGAGCGAGAGGCATGTCGTGTTGCTGTGCTGCTTGAAGCGTGGGGAGCGAGAGGCATGTCGTGTTGCTGTGCTGCTTGAAGCGTGGGGAGCGAGAGGCATGTCGTGTTGCTGTGCTGCTTGAAGCGTGGGGAGCGAGAGGCATGTCGTGTTGCTGTGCTGCTTGAAGCGTGGGGAGCGAGAGGCATGTCGTGTTGCTGTGCTGCTTGAAGCGTGGGGAGCGAGAGGCATGTCGTGTTGCTGTGCTGCTTGAAGCGTGGGGAGCGAGAGGCATGTCGTGTTGCTGTGCTGCTTGAAGCGTGGGGAGCGAGAGGCATGTCGTGTTGCTGTGCTGCTTGAAGCGTGTGGAGCGGGGGGAGCGAGAGAGGCATGTCGTGTTGCTGTGCTGCTTGAAGCGTGGGGAGCGAGAGGCATGTCGTGTTGCTGTGCTGCTTGAAGCGTGGGGAGCGAGAGGCATGTCGTGTTGCTGTGCTGCTTGAAGCGTGGGGAGCGAGAGGCATGTCGTGTTGCTGTGCTGCTTGAAGCGTGGGGAGCGAGAGGCATGTCGTGTTGCTGTGCTGCTTGAAGCGTGGGGAGCGAGAGGCATGTCGTGTTGCTGTGCTGCTTGAAGCGTGGGGAGCGAGAGGCATGTCGTGTTGCTGTGCTGCTTGAAGCGTGGGGAGCGAGAGGCATGTCGTGTTGCTGTGCTGCTTGAAGCGTGGGGAGCGAGAGGCATGTCGTGTTGCTGTGCTGCTTGAAGCGTGGGGAGCGAGAGGCATGTCGTGTTGCTGTGCTGCTTGAAGCGTGGGGAGCGAGAGGCATGTCGTGTTGCTGTGCTGCTTGAAGCGTGGGGAGCGAGAGGCATGTCGTGTTGCTGTGCTGCTTGAAGCGTGGGGAGCGAGAGGCATGTCGTGTTGCTGTGCTGCTTGAAGCGTGGGGAGCGAGAGGCATGTCGTGTTGCTGTGCTGCTTGAAGCGTGGGGAGCGAGAGGCATGTCGTGTTGCTGTGCTGCTTGAAGCGTGGGGAGCGAGAGGCATGTCGTGTTGCTGTGCTGCTTGAAGCGTGGGGAGCGAGAGGCATGTCGTGTTGCTGTGCTGCTTGAAGCGTGGGGAGCGAGAGGCATGTCGTGTTGCTGTGCTGCTTGAAGCGTGGGGAGCGAGAGGCATGTCGTGTTGCTGTGCTGCTTGAAGCGTGGGGAGCGAGAGGCATGTCGTGTTGCTGTGCTGCTTGAAGCGTGGGGAGCGAGAGGCATGTCGTGTTGCTGTGCTGCTTGAAGCGTGGGGAGCGAGAGGCATGTCGTGTTGCTGTGCTGCTTGAAGCGTGGGGAGCGAGAGGCATGTCGTGTTGCTGTGCTGCTTGAAGCGTGGGGAGCGAGAGGCATGTCGTGTTGCTGTGCTGCTTGAAGCGTGGGGAGCGAGAGGCATGTCGTGTTGCTGTGCTGCTTGAAGCGTGGGGAGCGAGAGGCATGTCGTGTTGCTGTGCTGCTTGAAGCGTGGGGAGCGAGAGGCATGTCGTGTTGCTGTGCTGCTTGAAGCGTGGGGAGCGAGAGGCATGTCGTGTTGCTGTGCTGCTTGAAGCGTGGGGAGCGAGAGGCATGTCGTGTTGCTGTGCTGCTTGAAGCGTGGGGAGCGAGAGGCATGTCGTGTTGCTGTGCTGCTTGAAGCGTGGGGAGCGAGAGGCATGTCGTGTTGCTGTGCTGCTTGAAGCGTGGGGAGCGAGAGGCATGTCGTGTTGCTGTGCTGCTTGAAGCGTGGGGAGCGAGAGGCATGTCGTGTTGCTGTGCTGCTTGAAGCGTGGGGAGCGAGAGGCATGTCGTGTTGCTGTGCTGCTTGAAGCGTGGGGAGCGAGAGGCATGTCGTGTTGCTGTGCTGCTTGAAGCGTGGGGAGCGAGAGGCATGTCGTGTTGCTGTGCTGCTTGAAGCGTGGGGAGCGAGAGGCATGTCGTGTTGCTGTGCTGCTTGAAGCGTGGGGAGCGAGAGGCATGTCGTGTTGCTGTGCTGCTTGAAGCGTGGGGAGCGAGAGGCATGTCGTGTTGCTGTGCTGCTTGAAGCGTGGGGAGCGAGAGGCATGTCGTGTTGCTGTGCTGCTTGAAGCGTGGGGAGCGAGAGGCATGTCGTGTTGCTGTGCTGCTTGAAGCGTGGGGAGCGAGAGGCATGTCGTGTTGCTGTGCTGCTTGAAGCGTGGGGAGCGAGAGGCATGTCGTGTTGCTGTGCTGCTTGAAGCGTGGGGAGCGAGAGGCATGTCGTGTTGCTGTGCTGCTTGAAGCGTGGGGAGCGAGAGGCATGTCGTGTTGCTGTGCTGCTTGAAGCGTGGGGAGCGAGAGGCATGTCGTGTTGCTGTGCTGCTTGAAGCGTGGGGAGCGAGAGGCATGTCGTGTTGCTGTGCTGCTTGAAGCGTGGGGAGCGAGAGGCATGTCGTGTTGCTGTGCTGCTTGAAGCGTGGGGAGCGAGAGGCATGTCGTGTTGCTGTGCTGCTTGAAGCGTGGGGAGCGAGAGGCATGTCGTGTTGCTGTGCTGCTTGAAGCGTGGGGAGCGAGAGGCATGTCGTGTTGCTGTGCTGCTTGAAGCGTGGGGAGCGAGAGGCATGTCGTGTTGCTGTGCTGCTTGAAGCGTGGGGAGCGAGAGGCATGTCGTGTTGCTGTGCTGCTTGAAGCGTGGGGAGCGAGAGGCATGTCGTGTTGCTGTGCTGCTTGAAGCGTGGGGAGCGAGAGGCATGTCGTGTTGCTGTGCTGCTTGAAGCGTGGGGAGCGAGAGGCATGTCGTGTTGCTGTGCTGCTTGAAGCGTGGGGAGCGAGAGGCATGTCGTGTTGCTGTGCTGCTTGAAGCGTGGGGAGCGAGAGGCATGTCGTGTTGCTGTGCTGCTTGAAGCGTGGGGAGCGAGAGGCATGTCGTGTTGCTGTGCTGCTTGAAGCGTGGGGAGCGAGAGGCATGTCGTGTTGCTGTGCTGCTTGAAGCGTGGGGAGCGAGAGGCATGTCGTGTTGCTGTGCTGCTTGAAGCGTGGGGAGCGAGAGGCATGTCGTGTTGCTGTGCTGCTTGAAGCGTGGGGAGCGAGAGGCATGTCGTGTTGCTGTGCTGCTTGAAGCGTGGGGAGCGAGAGGCATGTCGTGTTGCTGTGCTGCTTGAAGCGTGGGGAGCGAGAGGCATGTCGTGTTGCTGTGCTGCTTGAAGCGTGGGGAGCGAGAGGCATGTCGTGTTGCTGTGCTGCTTGAAGCGTGGGGAGCGAGAGGCATGTCGTGTTGCTGTGCTGCTTGAAGCGTGGGGAGCGAGAGGCATGTCGTGTTGCTGTGCTGCTTGAAGCGTGGGGAGCGAGAGGCATGTCGTGTTGCTGTGCTGCTTGAAGCGTGGGGAGCGAGAGGCATGTCGTGTTGCTGTGCTGCTTGAAGCGTGGGGAGCGAGAGGCATGTCGTGTTGCTGTGCTGCTTGAAGCGTGGGGAGCGAGAGGCATGTCGTGTTGCTGTGCTGCTTGAAGCGTGGGGAGCGAGAGGCATGTCGTGTTGCTGTGCTGCTTGAAGCGTGGGGAGCGAGAGGCATGTCGTGTTGCTGTGCTGCTTGAAGCGTGGGGAGCGAGAGGCATGTCGTGTTGCTGTGCTGCTTGAAGCGTGGGGAGCGAGAGGCATGTCGTGTTGCTGTGCTGCTTGAAGCGTGGGGAGCGAGAGGCATGTCGTGTTGCTGTGCTGCTTGAAGCGTGGGGAGCGAGAGGCATGTCGTGTTGCTGTGCTGCTTGAAGCGTGGGGAGCGAGAGGCATGTCGTGTTGCTGTGCTGCTTGAAGCGTGGGGAGCGAGAGGCATGTCGTGTTGCTGTGCTGCTTGAAGCGTGGGGAGCGAGAGGCATGTCGTGTTGCTGTGCTGCTTGAAGCGTGGGGAGCGAGAGGCATGTCGTGTTGCTGTGCTGCTTGAAGCGTGGGGAGCGAGAGGCATGTCGTGTTGCTGTGCTGCTTGAAGCGTGGGGAGCGAGAGGCATGTCGTGTTGCTGTGCTGCTTGAAGCGTGGGGAGCGAGAGGCATGTCGTGTTGCTGTGCTGCTTGAAGCGTGGGGAGCGAGAGGCATGTCGTGTTGCTGTGCTGCTTGAAGCGTGGGGAGCGAGAGGCATGTCGTGTTGCTGTGCTGCTTGAAGCGTGGGGAGCGAGAGGCATGTCGTGTTGCTGTGCTGCTTGAAGCGTGGGGAGCGAGAGGCATGTCGTGTTGCTGTGCTGCTTGAAGCGTGGGGAGCGAGAGGCATGTCGTGTTGCTGTGCTGCTTGAAGCGTGGGGAGCGAGAGGCATGTCGTGTTGCTGTGCTGCTTGAAGCGTGGGGAGCGAGAGGCATGTCGTGTTGCTGTGCTGCTTGAAGCGTGGGGAGCGAGAGGCATGTCGTGTTGCTGTGCTGCTTGAAGCGTGGGGAGCGAGAGGCATGTCGTGTTGCTGTGCTGCTTGAAGCGTGGGGAGCGAGAGGCATGTCGTGTTGCTGTGCTGCTTGAAGCGTGGGGAGCGAGAGGCATGTCGTGTTGCTGTGCTGCTTGAAGCGTGGGGAGCGAGAGGCATGTCGTGTTGCTGTGCTGCTTGAAGCGTGGGGAGCGAGAGGCATGTCGTGTTGCTGTGCTGCTTGAAGCGTGGGGAGCGAGAGGCATGTCGTGTTGCTGTGCTGCTTGAAGCGTGGGGAGCGAGAGGCATGTCGTGTTGCTGTGCTGCTTGAAGCGTGGGGAGCGAGAGGCATGTCGTGTTGCTGTGCTGCTTGAAGCGTGGGGAGCGAGAGGCATGTCGTGTTGCTGTGCTGCTTGAAGCGTGGGGAGCGAGAGGCATGTCGTGTTGCTGTGCTGCTTGAAGCGTGGGGAGCGAGAGGCATGTCGTGTTGCTGTGCTGCTTGAAGCGTGGGGAGCGAGAGGCATGTCGTGTTGCTGTGCTGCTTGAAGCGTGGGGAGCGAGAGGCATGTCGTGTTGCTGTGCTGCTTGAAGCGTGGGGAGCGAGAGGCATGTCGTGTTGCTGTGCTGCTTGAAGCGTGGGGAGCGAGAGGCATGTCGTGTTGCTGTGCTGCTTGAAGCGTGGGGAGCGAGAGGCATGTCGTGTTGCTGTGCTGCTTGAAGCGTGGGGAGCGAGAGGCATGTCGTGTTGCTGTGCTGCTTGAAGCGTGGGGAGCGAGAGGCATGTCGTGTTGCTGTGCTGCTTGAAGCGTGGGGAGCGAGAGGCATGTCGTGTTGCTGTGCTGCTTGAAGCGTGGGGAGCGAGAGGCATGTCGTGTTGCTGTGCTGCTTGAAGCGTGGGGAGCGAGAGGCATGTCGTGTTGCTGTGCTGCTTGAAGCGTGGGGAGCGAGAGGCATGTCGTGTTGCTGTGCTGCTTGAAGCGTGGGGAGCGAGAGGCATGTCGTGTTGCTGTGCTGCTTGAAGCGTGGGGAGCGAGAGGCATGTCGTGTTGCTGTGCTGCTTGAAGCGTGGGGAGCGAGAGGCATGTCGTGTTGCTGTGCTGCTTGAAGCGTGGGGAGCGAGAGGCATGTCGTGTTGCTGTGCTGCTTGAAGCGTGGGGAGCGAGAGGCATGTCGTGTTGCTGTGCTGCTTGAAGCGTGGGGAGCGAGAGGCATGTCGTGTTGCTGTGCTGCTTGAAGCGTGGGGAGCGAGAGGCATGTCGTGTTGCTGTGCTGCTTGAAGCGTGGGGAGCGAGAGGCATGTCGTGTTGCTGTGCTGCTTGAAGCGTGGGGAGCGAGAGGCATGTCGTGTTGCTGTGCTGCTTGAAGCGTGGGGAGCGAGAGGCATGTCGTGTTGCTGTGCTGCTTGAAGCGTGGGGAGCGAGAGGCATGTCGTGTTGCTGTGCTGCTTGAAGCGTGGGGAGCGAGAGGCATGTCGTGTTGCTGTGCTGCTTGAAGCGTGGGGAGCGAGAGGCATGTCGTGTTGCTGTGCTGCTTGAAGCGTGGGGAGCGAGAGGCATGTCGTGTTGCTGTGCTGCTTGAAGCGTGGGGAGCGAGAGGCATGTCGTGTTGCTGTGCTGCTTGAAGCGTGGGGAGCGAGAGGCATGTCGTGTTGCTGTGCTGCTTGAAGCGTGGGGAGCGAGAGGCATGTCGTGTTGCTGTGCTGCTTGAAGCGTGGGGAGCGAGAGGCATGTCGTGTTGCTGTGCTGCTTGAAGCGTGGGGAGCGAGAGGCATGTCGTGTTGCTGTGCTGCTTGAAGCGTGGGGAGCGAGAGGCATGTCGTGTTGCTGTGCTGCTTGAAGCGTGGGGAGCGAGAGGCATGTCGTGTTGCTGTGCTGCTTGAAGCGTGGGGAGCGAGAGGCATGTCGTGTTGCTGTGCTGCTTGAAGCGTGGGGAGCGAGAGGCATGTCGTGTTGCTGTGCTGCTTGAAGCGTGGGGAGCGAGAGGCATGTCGTGTTGCTGTGCTGCTTGAAGCGTGGGGAGCGAGAGGCATGTCGTGTTGCTGTGCTGCTTGAAGCGTGGGGAGCGAGAGGCATGTCGTGTTGCTGTGCTGCTTGAAGCGTGGGGAGCGAGAGGCATGTCGTGTTGCTGTGCTGCTTGAAGCGTGGGGAGCGAGAGGCATGTCGTGTTGCTGTGCTGCTTGAAGCGTGGGGAGCGAGAGGCATGTCGTGTTGCTGTGCTGCTTGAAGCGTGGGGAGCGAGAGGCATGTCGTGTTGCTGTGCTGCTTGAAGCGTGGGGAGCGAGAGGCATGTCGTGTTGCTGTGCTGCTTGAAGCGTGGGGAGCGAGAGGCATGTCGTGTTGCTGTGCTGCTTGAAGCGTGGGGAGCGAGAGGCATGTCGTGTTGCTGTGCTGCTTGAAGCGTGGGGAGCGAGAGGCATGTCGTGTTGCTGTGCTGCTTGAAGCGTGGGGAGCGAGAGGCATGTCGTGTTGCTGTGCTGCTTGAAGCGTGGGGAGCGAGAGGCATGTCGTGTTGCTGTGCTGCTTGAAGCGTGGGGAGCGAGAGGCATGTCGTGTTGCTGTGCTGCTTGAAGCGTGGGGAGCGAGAGGCATGTCGTGTTGCTGTGCTGCTTGAAGCGTGGGGAGCGAGAGGCATGTCGTGTTGCTGTGCTGCTTGAAGCGTGGGGAGCGAGAGGCATGTCGTGTTGCTGTGCTGCTTGAAGCGTGGGGAGCGAGAGGCATGTCGTGTTGCTGTGCTGCTTGAAGCGTGGGGAGCGAGAGGCATGTCGTGTTGCTGTGCTGCTTGAAGCGTGGGGAGCGAGAGGCATGTCGTGTTGCTGTGCTGCTTGAAGCGTGGGGAGCGAGAGGCATGTCGTGTTGCTGTGCTGCTTGAAGCGTGGGGAGCGAGAGGCATGTCGTGTTGCTGTGCTGCTTGAAGCGTGGGGAGCGAGAGGCATGTCGTGTTGCTGTGCTGCTTGAAGCGTGGGGAGCGAGAGGCATGTCGTGTTGCTGTGCTGCTTGAAGCGTGGGGAGCGAGAGGCATGTCGTGTTGCTGTGCTGCTTGAAGCGTGGGGAGCGAGAGGCATGTCGTGTTGCTGTGCTGCTTGAAGCGTGGGGAGCGAGAGGCATGTCGTGTTGCTGTGCTGCTTGAAGCGTGGGGAGCGAGAGGCATGTCGTGTTGCTGTGCTGCTTGAAGCGTGGGGAGCGAGAGGCATGTCGTGTTGCTGTGCTGCTTGAAGCGTGGGGAGCGAGAGGCATGTCGTGTTGCTGTGCTGCTTGAAGCGTGGGGAGCGAGAGGCATGTCGTGTTGCTGTGCTGCTTGAAGCGTGGGGAGCGAGAGGCATGTCGTGTTGCTGTGCTGCTTGAAGCGTGGGGAGCGAGAGGCATGTCGTGTTGCTGTGCTGCTTGAAGCGTGGGGAGCGAGAGGCATGTCGTGTTGCTGTGCTGCTTGAAGCGTGGGGAGCGAGAGGCATGTCGTGTTGCTGTGCTGCTTGAAGCGTGGGGAGCGAGAGGCATGTCGTGTTGCTGTGCTGCTTGAAGCGTGGGGAGCGAGAGGCATGTCGTGTTGCTGTGCTGCTTGAAGCGTGGGGAGCGAGAGGCATGTCGTGTTGCTGTGCTGCTTGAAGCGTGGGGAGCGAGAGGCATGTCGTGTTGCTGTGCTGCTTGAAGCGTGGGGAGCGAGAGGCATGTCGTGTTGCTGTGCTGCTTGAAGCGTGGGGAGCGAGAGGCATGTCGTGTTGCTGTGCTGCTTGAAGCGTGGGGAGCGAGAGGCATGTCGTGTTGCTGTGCTGCTTGAAGCGTGGGGAGCGAGAGGCATGTCGTGTTGCTGTGCTGCTTGAAGCGTGGGGAGCGAGAGGCATGTCGTGTTGCTGTGCTGCTTGAAGCGTGGGGAGCGAGAGGCATGTCGTGTTGCTGTGCTGCTTGAAGCGTGGGGAGCGAGAGGCATGTCGTGTTGCTGTGCTGCTTGAAGCGTGGGGAGCGAGAGGCATGTCGTGTTGCTGTGCTGCTTGAAGCGTGGGGAGCGAGAGGCATGTCGTGTTGCTGTGCTGCTTGAAGCGTGGGGAGCGAGAGGCATGTCGTGTTGCTGTGCTGCTTGAAGCGTGGGGAGCGAGAGGCATGTCGTGTTGCTGTGCTGCTTGAAGCGTGGGGAGCGAGAGGCATGTCGTGTTGCTGTGCTGCTTGAAGCGTGGGGAGCGAGAGGCATGTCGTGTTGCTGTGCTGCTTGAAGCGTGGGGAGCGAGAGGCATGTCGTGTTGCTGTGCTGCTTGAAGCGTGGGGAGCGAGAGGCATGTCGTGTTGCTGTGCTGCTTGAAGCGTGGGGAGCGAGAGGCATGTCGTGTTGCTGTGCTGCTTGAAGCGTGGGGAGCGAGAGGCATGTCGTGTTGCTGTGCTGCTTGAAGCGTGGGGAGCGAGAGGCATGTCGTGTTGCTGTGCTGCTTGAAGCGTGGGGAGCGAGAGGCATGTCGTGTTGCTGTGCTGCTTGAAGCGTGGGGAGCGAGAGGCATGTCGTGTTGCTGTGCTGCTTGAAGCGTGGGGAGCGAGAGGCATGTCGTGTTGCTGTGCTGCTTGAAGCGTGGGGAGCGAGAGGCATGTCGTGTTGCTGTGCTGCTTGAAGCGTGGGGAGCGAGAGGCATGTCGTGTTGCTGTGCTGCTTGAAGCGTGGGGAGCGAGAGGCATGTCGTGTTGCTGTGCTGCTTGAAGCGTGGGGAGCGAGAGGCATGTCGTGTTGCTGTGCTGCTTGAAGCGTGGGGAGCGAGAGGCATGTCGTGTTGCTGTGCTGCTTGAAGCGTGGGGAGCGAGAGGCATGTCGTGTTGCTGTGCTGCTTGAAGCGTGGGGAGCGAGAGGCATGTCGTGTTGCTGTGCTGCTTGAAGCGTGGGGAGCGAGAGGCATGTCGTGTTGCTGTGCTGCTTGAAGCGTGGGGAGCGAGAGGCATGTCGTGTTGCTGTGCTGCTTGAAGCGTGGGGAGCGAGAGGCATGTCGTGTTGCTGTGCTGCTTGAAGCGTGGGGAGCGAGAGGCATGTCGTGTTGCTGTGCTGCTTGAAGCGTGGGGAGCGAGAGGCATGTCGTGTTGCTGTGCTGCTTGAAGCGTGGGGAGCGAGAGGCATGTCGTGTTGCTGTGCTGCTTGAAGCGTGGGGAGCGAGAGGCATGTCGTGTTGCTGTGCTGCTTGAAGCGTGGGGAGCGAGAGGCATGTCGTGTTGCTGTGCTGCTTGAAGCGTGGGGAGCGAGAGGCATGTCGTGTTGCTGTGCTGCTTGAAGCGTGGGGAGCGAGAGGCATGTCGTGTTGCTGTGCTGCTTGAAGCGTGGGGAGCGAGAGGCATGTCGTGTTGCTGTGCTGCTTGAAGCGTGGGGAGCGAGAGGCATGTCGTGTTGCTGTGCTGCTTGAAGCGTGGGGAGCGAGAGGCATGTCGTGTTGCTGTGCTGCTTGAAGCGTGGGGAGCGAGAGGCATGTCGTGTTGCTGTGCTGCTTGAAGCGTGGGGAGCGAGAGGCATGTCGTGTTGCTGTGCTGCTTGAAGCGTGGGGAGCGAGAGGCATGTCGTGTTGCTGTGCTGCTTGAAGCGTGGGGAGCGAGAGGCATGTCGTGTTGCTGTGCTGCTTGAAGCGTGGGGAGCGAGAGGCATGTCGTGTTGCTGTGCTGCTTGAAGCGTGGGGAGCGAGAGGCATGTCGTGTTGCTGTGCTGCTTGAAGCGTGGGGAGCGAGAGGCATGTCGTGTTGCTGTGCTGCTTGAAGCGTGGGGAGCGAGAGGCATGTCGTGTTGCTGTGCTGCTTGAAGCGTGGGGAGCGAGAGGCATGTCGTGTTGCTGTGCTGCTTGAAGCGTGGGGAGCGAGAGGCATGTCGTGTTGCTGTGCTGCTTGAAGCGTGGGGAGCGAGAGGCATGTCGTGTTGCTGTGCTGCTTGAAGCGTGGGGAGCGAGAGGCATGTCGTGTTGCTGTGCTGCTTGAAGCGTGGGGAGCGAGAGGCATGTCGTGTTGCTGTGCTGCTTGAAGCGTGGGGAGCGAGAGGCATGTCGTGTTGCTGTGCTGCTTGAAGCGTGGGGAGCGAGAGGCATGTCGTGTTGCTGTGCTGCTTGAAGCGTGGGGAGCGAGAGGCATGTCGTGTTGCTGTGCTGCTTGAAGCGTGGGGAGCGAGAGGCATGTCGTGTTGCTGTGCTGCTTGAAGCGTGGGGAGCGAGAGGCATGTCGTGTTGCTGTGCTGCTTGAAGCGTGGGGAGCGAGAGGCATGTCGTGTTGCTGTGCTGCTTGAAGCGTGGGGAGCGAGAGGCATGTCGTGTTGCTGTGCTGCTTGAAGCGTGGGGAGCGAGAGGCATGTCGTGTTGCTGTGCTGCTTGAAGCGTGGGGAGCGAGAGGCATGTCGTGTTGCTGTGCTGCTTGAAGCGTGGGGAGCGAGAGGCATGTCGTGTTGCTGTGCTGCTTGAAGCGTGGGGAGCGAGAGGCATGTCGTGTTGCTGTGCTGCTTGAAGCGTGGGGAGCGAGAGGCATGTCGTGTTGCTGTGCTGCTTGAAGCGTGGGGAGCGAGAGGCATGTCGTGTTGCTGTGCTGCTTGAAGCGTGGGGAGCGAGAGGCATGTCGTGTTGCTGTGCTGCTTGAAGCGTGGGGAGCGAGAGGCATGTCGTGTTGCTGTGCTGCTTGAAGCGTGGGGAGCGAGAGGCATGTCGTGTTGCTGTGCTGCTTGAAGCGTGGGGAGCGAGAGGCATGTCGTGTTGCTGTGCTGCTTGAAGCGTGGGGAGCGAGAGGCATGTCGTGTTGCTGTGCTGCTTGAAGCGTGGGGAGCGAGAGGCATGTCGTGTTGCTGTGCTGCTTGAAGCGTGGGGAGCGAGAGGCATGTCGTGTTGCTGTGCTGCTTGAAGCGTGGGGAGCGAGAGGCATGTCGTGTTGCTGTGCTGCTTGAAGCGTGGGGAGCGAGAGGCATGTCGTGTTGCTGTGCTGCTTGAAGCGTGGGGAGCGAGAGGCATGTCGTGTTGCTGTGCTGCTTGAAGCGTGGGGAGCGAGAGGCATGTCGTGTTGCTGTGCTGCTTGAAGCGTGGGGAGCGAGAGGCATGTCGTGTTGCTGTGCTGCTTGAAGCGTGGGGAGCGAGAGGCATGTCGTGTTGCTGTGCTGCTTGAAGCGTGGGGAGCGAGAGGCATGTCGTGTTGCTGTGCTGCTTGAAGCGTGGGGAGCGAGAGGCATGTCGTGTTGCTGTGCTGCTTGAAGCGTGGGGAGCGAGAGGCATGTCGTGTTGCTGTGCTGCTTGAAGCGTGGGGAGCGAGAGGCATGTCGTGTTGCTGTGCTGCTTGAAGCGTGGGGAGCGAGAGGCATGTCGTGTTGCTGTGCTGCTTGAAGCGTGGGGAGCGAGAGGCATGTCGTGTTGCTGTGCTGCTTGAAGCGTGGGGAGCGAGAGGCATGTCGTGTTGCTGTGCTGCTTGAAGCGTGGGGAGCGAGAGGCATGTCGTGTTGCTGTGCTGCTTGAAGCGTGGGGAGCGAGAGGCATGTCGTGTTGCTGTGCTGCTTGAAGCGTGGGGAGCGAGAGGCATGTCGTGTTGCTGTGCTGCTTGAAGCGTGGGGAGCGAGAGGCATGTCGTGTTGCTGTGCTGCTTGAAGCGTGGGGAGCGAGAGGCATGTCGTGTTGCTGTGCTGCTTGAAGCGTGGGGAGCGAGAGGCATGTCGTGTTGCTGTGCTGCTTGAAGCGTGGGGAGCGAGAGGCATGTCGTGTTGCTGTGCTGCTTGAAGCGTGGGGAGCGAGAGGCATGTCGTGTTGCTGTGCTGCTTGAAGCGTGGGGAGCGAGAGGCATGTCGTGTTGCTGTGCTGCTTGAAGCGTGGGGAGCGAGAGGCATGTCGTGTTGCTGTGCTGCTTGAAGCGTGGGGAGCGAGAGGCATGTCGTGTTGCTGTGCTGCTTGAAGCGTGGGGAGCGAGAGGCATGTCGTGTTGCTGTGCTGCTTGAAGCGTGGGGAGCGAGAGGCATGTCGTGTTGCTGTGCTGCTTGAAGCGTGGGGAGCGAGAGGCATGTCGTGTTGCTGTGCTGCTTGAAGCGTGGGGAGCGAGAGGCATGTCGTGTTGCTGTGCTGCTTGAAGCGTGGGGAGCGAGAGGCATGTCGTGTTGCTGTGCTGCTTGAAGCGTGGGGAGCGAGAGGCATGTCGTGTTGCTGTGCTGCTTGAAGCGTGGGGAGCGAGAGGCATGTCGTGTTGCTGTGCTGCTTGAAGCGTGGGGAGCGAGAGGCATGTCGTGTTGCTGTGCTGCTTGAAGCGTGGGGAGCGAGAGGCATGTCGTGTTGCTGTGCTGCTTGAAGCGTGGGGAGCGAGAGGCATGTCGTGTTGCTGTGCTGCTTGAAGCGTGGGGAGCGAGAGGCATGTCGTGTTGCTGTGCTGCTTGAAGCGTGGGGAGCGAGAGGCATGTCGTGTTGCTGTGCTGCTTGAAGCGTGGGGAGCGAGAGGCATGTCGTGTTGCTGTGCTGCTTGAAGCGTGGGGAGCGAGAGGCATGTCGTGTTGCTGTGCTGCTTGAAGCGTGGGGAGCGAGAGGCATGTCGTGTTGCTGTGCTGCTTGAAGCGTGGGGAGCGAGAGGCATGTCGTGTTGCTGTGCTGCTTGAAGCGTGGGGAGCGAGAGGCATGTCGTGTTGCTGTGCTGCTTGAAGCGTGGGGAGCGAGAGGCATGTCGTGTTGCTGTGCTGCTTGAAGCGTGGGGAGCGAGAGGCATGTCGTGTTGCTGTGCTGCTTGAAGCGTGGGGAGCGAGAGGCATGTCGTGTTGCTGTGCTGCTTGAAGCGTGGGGAGCGAGAGGCATGTCGTGTTGCTGTGCTGCTTGAAGCGTGGGGAGCGAGAGGCATGTCGTGTTGCTGTGCTGCTTGAAGCGTGGGGAGCGAGAGGCATGTCGTGTTGCTGTGCTGCTTGAAGCGTGGGGAGCGAGAGGCATGTCGTGTTGCTGTGCTGCTTGAAGCGTGGGGAGCGAGAGGCATGTCGTGTTGCTGTGCTGCTTGAAGCGTGGGGAGCGAGAGGCATGTCGTGTTGCTGTGCTGCTTGAAGCGTGGGGAGCGAGAGGCATGTCGTGTTGCTGTGCTGCTTGAAGCGTGGGGAGCGAGAGGCATGTCGTGTTGCTGTGCTGCTTGAAGCGTGGGGAGCGAGAGGCATGTCGTGTTGCTGTGCTGCTTGAAGCGTGGGGAGCGAGAGGCATGTCGTGTTGCTGTGCTGCTTGAAGCGTGGGGAGCGAGAGGCATGTCGTGTTGCTGTGCTGCTTGAAGCGTGGGGAGCGAGAGGCATGTCGTGTTGCTGTGCTGCTTGAAGCGTGGGGAGCGAGAGGCATGTCGTGTTGCTGTGCTGCTTGAAGCGTGGGGAGCGAGAGGCATGTCGTGTTGCTGTGCTGCTTGAAGCGTGGGGAGCGAGAGGCATGTCGTGTTGCTGTGCTGCTTGAAGCGTGGGGAGCGAGAGGCATGTCGTGTTGCTGTGCTGCTTGAAGCGTGGGGAGCGAGAGGCATGTCGTGTTGCTGTGCTGCTTGAAGCGTGGGGAGCGAGAGGCATGTCGTGTTGCTGTGCTGCTTGAAGCGTGGGGAGCGAGAGGCATGTCGTGTTGCTGTGCTGCTTGAAGCGTGGGGAGCGAGAGGCATGTCGTGTTGCTGTGCTGCTTGAAGCGTGGGGAGCGAGAGGCATGTCGTGTTGCTGTGCTGCTTGAAGCGTGGGGAGCGAGAGGCATGTCGTGTTGCTGTGCTGCTTGAAGCGTGGGGAGCGAGAGGCATGTCGTGTTGCTGTGCTGCTTGAAGCGTGGGGAGCGAGAGGCATGTCGTGTTGCTGTGCTGCTTGAAGCGTGGGGAGCGAGAGGCATGTCGTGTTGCTGTGCTGCTTGAAGCGTGGGGAGCGAGAGGCATGTCGTGTTGCTGTGCTGCTTGAAGCGTGGGGAGCGAGAGGCATGTCGTGTTGCTGTGCTGCTTGAAGCGTGGGGAGCGAGAGGCATGTCGTGTTGCTGTGCTGCTTGAAGCGTGGGGAGCGAGAGGCATGTCGTGTTGCTGTGCTGCTTGAAGCGTGGGGAGCGAGAGGCATGTCGTGTTGCTGTGCTGCTTGAAGCGTGGGGAGCGAGAGGCATGTCGTGTTGCTGTGCTGCTTGAAGCGTGGGGAGCGAGAGGCATGTCGTGTTGCTGTGCTGCTTGAAGCGTGGGGAGCGAGAGGCATGTCGTGTTGCTGTGCTGCTTGAAGCGTGGGGAGCGAGAGGCATGTCGTGTTGCTGTGCTGCTTGAAGCGTGGGGAGCGAGAGGCATGTCGTGTTGCTGTGCTGCTTGAAGCGTGGGGAGCGAGAGGCATGTCGTGTTGCTGTGCTGCTTGAAGCGTGGGGAGCGAGAGGCATGTCGTGTTGCTGTGCTGCTTGAAGCGTGGGGAGCGAGAGGCATGTCGTGTTGCTGTGCTGCTTGAAGCGTGGGGAGCGAGAGGCATGTCGTGTTGCTGTGCTGCTTGAAGCGTGGGGAGCGAGAGGCATGTCGTGTTGCTGTGCTGCTTGAAGCGTGGGGAGCGAGAGGCATGTCGTGTTGCTGTGCTGCTTGAAGCGTGGGGAGCGAGAGGCATGTCGTGTTGCTGTGCTGCTTGAAGCGTGGGGAGCGAGAGGCATGTCGTGTTGCTGTGCTGCTTGAAGCGTGGGGAGCGAGAGGCATGTCGTGTTGCTGTGCTGCTTGAAGCGTGGGGAGCGAGAGGCATGTCGTGTTGCTGTGCTGCTTGAAGCGTGGGGAGCGAGAGGCATGTCGTGTTGCTGTGCTGCTTGAAGCGTGGGGAGCGAGAGGCATGTCGTGTTGCTGTGCTGCTTGAAGCGTGGGGAGCGAGAGGCATGTCGTGTTGCTGTGCTGCTTGAAGCGTGGGGAGCGAGAGGCATGTCGTGTTGCTGTGCTGCTTGAAGCGTGGGGAGCGAGAGGCATGTCGTGTTGCTGTGCTGCTTGAAGCGTGGGGAGCGAGAGGCATGTCGTGTTGCTGTGCTGCTTGAAGCGTGGGGAGCGAGAGGCATGTCGTGTTGCTGTGCTGCTTGAAGCGTGGGGAGCGAGAGGCATGTCGTGTTGCTGTGCTGCTTGAAGCGTGGGGAGCGAGAGGCATGTCGTGTTGCTGTGCTGCTTGAAGCGTGGGGAGCGAGAGGCATGTCGTGTTGCTGTGCTGCTTGAAGCGTGGGGAGCGAGAGGCATGTCGTGTTGCTGTGCTGCTTGAAGCGTGGGGAGCGAGAGGCATGTCGTGTTGCTGTGCTGCTTGAAGCGTGGGGAGCGAGAGGCATGTCGTGTTGCTGTGCTGCTTGAAGCGTGGGGAGCGAGAGGCATGTCGTGTTGCTGTGCTGCTTGAAGCGTGGGGAGCGAGAGGCATGTCGTGTTGCTGTGCTGCTTGAAGCGTGGGGAGCGAGAGGCATGTCGTGTTGCTGTGCTGCTTGAAGCGTGGGGAGCGAGAGGCATGTCGTGTTGCTGTGCTGCTTGAAGCGTGGGGAGCGAGAGGCATGTCGTGTTGCTGTGCTGCTTGAAGCGTGGGGAGCGAGAGGCATGTCGTGTTGCTGTGCTGCTTGAAGCGTGGGGAGCGAGAGGCATGTCGTGTTGCTGTGCTGCTTGAAGCGTGGGGAGCGAGAGGCATGTCGTGTTGCTGTGCTGCTTGAAGCGTGGGGAGCGAGAGGCATGTCGTGTTGCTGTGCTGCTTGAAGCGTGGGGAGCGAGAGGCATGTCGTGTTGCTGTGCTGCTTGAAGCGTGGGGAGCGAGAGGCATGTCGTGTTGCTGTGCTGCTTGAAGCGTGGGGAGCGAGAGGCATGTCGTGTTGCTGTGCTGCTTGAAGCGTGGGGAGCGAGAGGCATGTCGTGTTGCTGTGCTGCTTGAAGCGTGGGGAGCGAGAGGCATGTCGTGTTGCTGTGCTGCTTGAAGCGTGGGGAGCGAGAGGCATGTCGTGTTGCTGTGCTGCTTGAAGCGTGGGGAGCGAGAGGCATGTCGTGTTGCTGTGCTGCTTGAAGCGTGGGGAGCGAGAGGCATGTCGTGTTGCTGTGCTGCTTGAAGCGTGGGGAGCGAGAGGCATGTCGTGTTGCTGTGCTGCTTGAAGCGTGGGGAGCGAGAGGCATGTCGTGTTGCTGTGCTGCTTGAAGCGTGGGGAGCGAGAGGCATGTCGTGTTGCTGTGCTGCTTGAAGCGTGGGGAGCGAGAGGCATGTCGTGTTGCTGTGCTGCTTGAAGCGTGGGGAGCGAGAGGCATGTCGTGTTGCTGTGCTGCTTGAAGCGTGGGGAGCGAGAGGCATGTCGTGTTGCTGTGCTGCTTGAAGCGTGGGGAGCGAGAGGCATGTCGTGTTGCTGTGCTGCTTGAAGCGTGGGGAGCGAGAGGCATGTCGTGTTGCTGTGCTGCTTGAAGCGTGGGGAGCGAGAGGCATGTCGTGTTGCTGTGCTGCTTGAAGCGTGGGGAGCGAGAGGCATGTCGTGTTGCTGTGCTGCTTGAAGCGTGGGGAGCGAGAGGCATGTCGTGTTGCTGTGCTGCTTGAAGCGTGGGGAGCGAGAGGCATGTCGTGTTGCTGTGCTGCTTGAAGCGTGGGGAGCGAGAGGCAT
Source organism: Closterium sp. Yama58-4 (assembly GCA_947470075.1). Taxonomy (NCBI): domain Eukaryota; kingdom Viridiplantae; phylum Streptophyta; class Zygnematophyceae; order Desmidiales; family Closteriaceae; genus Closterium; species Closterium sp. Yama58-4. The sequence continues at coordinate 21,636 of CANIUD010000837.1, forward strand.
GTCGTGTTGCTGTGCTGCTTGAAGCGTGGGGAGCGAGAGGCATGTCGTGTTGCTGTGCTGCTTGAAGCGTGGGGAGCGAGAGGCATGTCGTGTTGCTGTGCTGCTTGAAGCGTGGGGAGCGAGAGGCATGTCGTGTTGCTGTGCTGCTTGAAGCGTGGGGAGCGAGAGGCATGTCGTGTTGCTGTGCTGCTTGAAGCGTGGGGAGCGAGAGGCATGTCGTGTTGCTGTGCTGCTTGAAGCGTGGGGAGCGAGAGGCATGTCGTGTTGCTGTGCTGCTTGAAGCGTGGGGAGCGAGAGGCATGTCGTGTTGCTGTGCTGCTTGAAGCGTGGGGAGCGAGAGGCATGTCGTGTTGCTGTGCTGCTTGAAGCGTGGGGAGCGAGAGGCATGTCGTGTTGCTGTGCTGCTTGAAGCGTGGGGAGCGAGAGGCATGTCGTGTTGCTGTGCTGCTTGAAGCGTGGGGAGCGAGAGGCATGTCGTGTTGCTGTGCTGCTTGAAGCGTGGGGAGCGAGAGGCATGTCGTGTTGCTGTGCTGCTTGAAGCGTGGGGAGCGAGAGGCATGTCGTGTTGCTGTGCTGCTTGAAGCGTGGGGAGCGAGAGGCATGTCGTGTTGCTGTGCTGCTTGAAGCGTGGGGAGCGAGAGGCATGTCGTGTTGCTGTGCTGCTTGAAGCGTGGGGAGCGAGAGGCATGTCGTGTTGCTGTGCTGCTTGAAGCGTGGGGAGCGAGAGGCATGTCGTGTTGCTGTGCTGCTTGAAGCGTGGGGAGCGAGAGGCATGTCGTGTTGCTGTGCTGCTTGAAGCGTGGGGAGCGAGAGGCATGTCGTGTTGCTGTGCTGCTTGAAGCGTGGGGAGCGAGAGGCATGTCGTGTTGCTGTGCTGCTTGAAGCGTGGGGAGCGAGAGGCATGTCGTGTTGCTGTGCTGCTTGAAGCGTGGGGAGCGAGAGGCATGTCGTGTTGCTGTGCTGCTTGAAGCGTGGGGAGCGAGAGGCATGTCGTGTTGCTGTGCTGCTTGAAGCGTGGGGAGCGAGAGGCATGTCGTGTTGCTGTGCTGCTTGAAGCGTGGGGAGCGAGAGGCATGTCGTGTTGCTGTGCTGCTTGAAGCGTGGGGAGCGAGAGGCATGTCGTGTTGCTGTGCTGCTTGAAGCGTGGGGAGCGAGAGGCATGTCGTGTTGCTGTGCTGCTTGAAGCGTGGGGAGCGAGAGGCATGTCGTGTTGCTGTGCTGCTTGAAGCGTGGGGAGCGAGAGGCATGTCGTGTTGCTGTGCTGCTTGAAGCGTGGGGAGCGAGAGGCATGTCGTGTTGCTGTGCTGCTTGAAGCGTGGGGAGCGAGAGGCATGTCGTGTTGCTGTGCTGCTTGAAGCGTGGGGAGCGAGAGGCATGTCGTGTTGCTGTGCTGCTTGAAGCGTGGGGAGCGAGAGGCATGTCGTGTTGCTGTGCTGCTTGAAGCGTGGGGAGCGAGAGGCATGTCGTGTTGCTGTGCTGCTTGAAGCGTGGGGAGCGAGAGGCATGTCGTGTTGCTGTGCTGCTTGAAGCGTGGGGAGCGAGAGGCATGTCGTGTTGCTGTGCTGCTTGAAGCGTGGGGAGCGAGAGGCATGTCGTGTTGCTGTGCTGCTTGAAGCGTGGGGAGCGAGAGGCATGTCGTGTTGCTGTGCTGCTTGAAGCGTGGGGAGCGAGAGGCATGTCGTGTTGCTGTGCTGCTTGAAGCGTGGGGAGCGAGAGGCATGTCGTGTTGCTGTGCTGCTTGAAGCGTGGGGAGCGAGAGGCATGTCGTGTTGCTGTGCTGCTTGAAGCGTGGGGAGCGAGAGGCATGTCGTGTTGCTGTGCTGCTTGAAGCGTGGGGAGCGAGAGGCATGTCGTGTTGCTGTGCTGCTTGAAGCGTGGGGAGCGAGAGGCATGTCGTGTTGCTGTGCTGCTTGAAGCGTGGGGAGCGAGAGGCATGTCGTGTTGCTGTGCTGCTTGAAGCGTGGGGAGCGAGAGGCATGTCGTGTTGCTGTGCTGCTTGAAGCGTGGGGAGCGAGAGGCATGTCGTGTTGCTGTGCTGCTTGAAGCGTGGGGAGCGAGAGGCATGTCGTGTTGCTGTGCTGCTTGAAGCGTGGGGAGCGAGAGGCATGTCGTGTTGCTGTGCTGCTTGAAGCGTGGGGAGCGAGAGGCATGTCGTGTTGCTGTGCTGCTTGAAGCGTGGGGAGCGAGAGGCATGTCGTGTTGCTGTGCTGCTTGAAGCGTGGGGAGCGAGAGGCATGTCGTGTTGCTGTGCTGCTTGAAGCGTGGGGAGCGAGAGGCATGTCGTGTTGCTGTGCTGCTTGAAGCGTGGGGAGCGAGAGGCATGTCGTGTTGCTGTGCTGCTTGAAGCGTGGGGAGCGAGAGGCATGTCGTGTTGCTGTGCTGCTTGAAGCGTGGGGAGCGAGAGGCATGTCGTGTTGCTGTGCTGCTTGAAGCGTGGGGAGCGAGAGGCATGTCGTGTTGCTGTGCTGCTTGAAGCGTGGGGAGCGAGAGGCATGTCGTGTTGCTGTGCTGCTTGAAGCGTGGGGAGCGAGAGGCATGTCGTGTTGCTGTGCTGCTTGAAGCGTGGGGAGCGAGAGGCATGTCGTGTTGCTGTGCTGCTTGAAGCGTGGGGAGCGAGAGGCATGTCGTGTTGCTGTGCTGCTTGAAGCGTGGGGAGCGAGAGGCATGTCGTGTTGCTGTGCTGCTTGAAGCGTGGGGAGCGAGAGGCATGTCGTGTTGCTGTGCTGCTTGAAGCGTGGGGAGCGAGAGGCATGTCGTGTTGCTGTGCTGCTTGAAGCGTGGGGAGCGAGAGGCATGTCGTGTTGCTGTGCTGCTTGAAGCGTGGGGAGCGAGAGGCATGTCGTGTTGCTGTGCTGCTTGAAGCGTGGGGAGCGAGAGGCATGTCGTGTTGCTGTGCTGCTTGAAGCGTGGGGAGCGAGAGGCATGTCGTGTTGCTGTGCTGCTTGAAGCGTGGGGAGCGAGAGGCATGTCGTGTTGCTGTGCTGCTTGAAGCGTGGGGAGCGAGAGGCATGTCGTGTTGCTGTGCTGCTTGAAGCGTGGGGAGCGAGAGGCATGTCGTGTTGCTGTGCTGCTTGAAGCGTGGGGAGCGAGAGGCATGTCGTGTTGCTGTGCTGCTTGAAGCGTGGGGAGCGAGAGGCATGTCGTGTTGCTGTGCTGCTTGAAGCGTGGGGAGCGAGAGGCATGTCGTGTTGCTGTGCTGCTTGAAGCGTGGGGAGCGAGAGGCATGTCGTGTTGCTGTGCTGCTTGAAGCGTGGGGAGCGAGAGGCATGTCGTGTTGCTGTGCTGCTTGAAGCGTGGGGAGCGAGAGGCATGTCGTGTTGCTGTGCTGCTTGAAGCGTGGGGAGCGAGAGGCATGTCGTGTTGCTGTGCTGCTTGAAGCGTGGGGAGCGAGAGGCATGTCGTGTTGCTGTGCTGCTTGAAGCGTGGGGAGCGAGAGGCATGTCGTGTTGCTGTGCTGCTTGAAGCGTGGGGAGCGAGAGGCATGTCGTGTTGCTGTGCTGCTTGAAGCGTGGGGAGCGAGAGGCATGTCGTGTTGCTGTGCTGCTTGAAGCGTGGGGAGCGAGAGGCATGTCGTGTTGCTGTGCTGCTTGAAGCGTGGGGAGCGAGAGGCATGTCGTGTTGCTGTGCTGCTTGAAGCGTGGGGAGCGAGAGGCATGTCGTGTTGCTGTGCTGCTTGAAGCGTGGGGAGCGAGAGGCATGTCGTGTTGCTGTGCTGCTTGAAGCGTGGGGAGCGAGAGGCATGTCGTGTTGCTGTGCTGCTTGAAGCGTGGGGAGCGAGAGGCATGTCGTGTTGCTGTGCTGCTTGAAGCGTGGGGAGCGAGAGGCATGTCGTGTTGCTGTGCTGCTTGAAGCGTGGGGAGCGAGAGGCATGTCGTGTTGCTGTGCTGCTTGAAGCGTGGGGAGCGAGAGGCATGTCGTGTTGCTGTGCTGCTTGAAGCGTGGGGAGCGAGAGGCATGTCGTGTTGCTGTGCTGCTTGAAGCGTGGGGAGCGAGAGGCATGTCGTGTTGCTGTGCTGCTTGAAGCGTGGGGAGCGAGAGGCATGTCGTGTTGCTGTGCTGCTTGAAGCGTGGGGAGCGAGAGGCATGTCGTGTTGCTGTGCTGCTTGAAGCGTGGGGAGCGAGAGGCATGTCGTGTTGCTGTGCTGCTTGAAGCGTGGGGAGCGAGAGGCATGTCGTGTTGCTGTGCTGCTTGAAGCGTGGGGAGCGAGAGGCATGTCGTGTTGCTGTGCTGCTTGAAGCGTGGGGAGCGAGAGGCATGTCGTGTTGCTGTGCTGCTTGAAGCGTGGGGAGCGAGAGGCATGTCGTGTTGCTGTGCTGCTTGAAGCGTGGGGAGCGAGAGGCATGTCGTGTTGCTGTGCTGCTTGAAGCGTGGGGAGCGAGAGGCATGTCGTGTTGCTGTGCTGCTTGAAGCGTGGGGAGCGAGAGGCATGTCGTGTTGCTGTGCTGCTTGAAGCGTGGGGAGCGAGAGGCATGTCGTGTTGCTGTGCTGCTTGAAGCGTGGGGAGCGAGAGGCATGTCGTGTTGCTGTGCTGCTTGAAGCGTGGGGAGCGAGAGGCATGTCGTGTTGCTGTGCTGCTTGAAGCGTGGGGAGCGAGAGGCATGTCGTGTTGCTGTGCTGCTTGAAGCGTGGGGAGCGAGAGGCATGTCGTGTTGCTGTGCTGCTTGAAGCGTGGGGAGCGAGAGGCATGTCGTGTTGCTGTGCTGCTTGAAGCGTGGGGAGCGAGAGGCATGTCGTGTTGCTGTGCTGCTTGAAGCGTGGGGAGCGAGAGGCATGTCGTGTTGCTGTGCTGCTTGAAGCGTGGGGAGCGAGAGGCATGTCGTGTTGCTGTGCTGCTTGAAGCGTGGGGAGCGAGAGGCATGTCGTGTTGCTGTGCTGCTTGAAGCGTGGGGAGCGAGAGGCATGTCGTGTTGCTGTGCTGCTTGAAGCGTGGGGAGCGAGAGGCATGTCGTGTTGCTGTGCTGCTTGAAGCGTGGGGAGCGAGAGGCATGTCGTGTTGCTGTGCTGCTTGAAGCGTGGGGAGCGAGAGGCATGTCGTGTTGCTGTGCTGCTTGAAGCGTGGGGAGCGAGAGGCATGTCGTGTTGCTGTGCTGCTTGAAGCGTGGGGAGCGAGAGGCATGTCGTGTTGCTGTGCTGCTTGAAGCGTGGGGAGCGAGAGGCATGTCGTGTTGCTGTGCTGCTTGAAGCGTGGGGAGCGAGAGGCATGTCGTGTTGCTGTGCTGCTTGAAGCGTGGGGAGCGAGAGGCATGTCGTGTTGCTGTGCTGCTTGAAGCGTGGGGAGCGAGAGGCATGTCGTGTTGCTGTGCTGCTTGAAGCGTGGGGAGCGAGAGGCATGTCGTGTTGCTGTGCTGCTTGAAGCGTGGGGAGCGAGAGGCATGTCGTGTTGCTGTGCTGCTTGAAGCGTGGGGAGCGAGAGGCATGTCGTGTTGCTGTGCTGCTTGAAGCGTGGGGAGCGAGAGGCATGTCGTGTTGCTGTGCTGCTTGAAGCGTGGGGAGCGAGAGGCATGTCGTGTTGCTGTGCTGCTTGAAGCGTGGGGAGCGAGAGGCATGTCGTGTTGCTGTGCTGCTTGAAGCGTGGGGAGCGAGAGGCATGTCGTGTTGCTGTGCTGCTTGAAGCGTGGGGAGCGAGAGGCATGTCGTGTTGCTGTGCTGCTTGAAGCGTGGGGAGCGAGAGGCATGTCGTGTTGCTGTGCTGCTTGAAGCGTGGGGAGCGAGAGGCATGTCGTGTTGCTGTGCTGCTTGAAGCGTGGGGAGCGAGAGGCATGTCGTGTTGCTGTGCTGCTTGAAGCGTGGGGAGCGAGAGGCATGTCGTGTTGCTGTGCTGCTTGAAGCGTGGGGAGCGAGAGGCATGTCGTGTTGCTGTGCTGCTTGAAGCGTGGGGAGCGAGAGGCATGTCGTGTTGCTGTGCTGCTTGAAGCGTGGGGAGCGAGAGGCATGTCGTGTTGCTGTGCTGCTTGAAGCGTGGGGAGCGAGAGGCATGTCGTGTTGCTGTGCTGCTTGAAGCGTGGGGAGCGAGAGGCATGTCGTGTTGCTGTGCTGCTTGAAGCGTGGGGAGCGAGAGGCATGTCGTGTTGCTGTGCTGCTTGAAGCGTGGGGAGCGAGAGGCATGTCGTGTTGCTGTGCTGCTTGAAGCGTGGGGAGCGAGAGGCATGTCGTGTTGCTGTGCTGCTTGAAGCGTGGGGAGCGAGAGGCATGTCGTGTTGCTGTGCTGCTTGAAGCGTGGGGAGCGAGAGGCATGTCGTGTTGCTGTGCTGCTTGAAGCGTGGGGAGCGAGAGGCATGTCGTGTTGCTGTGCTGCTTGAAGCGTGGGGAGCGAGAGGCATGTCGTGTTGCTGTGCTGCTTGAAGCGTGGGGAGCGAGAGGCATGTCGTGTTGCTGTGCTGCTTGAAGCGTGGGGAGCGAGAGGCATGTCGTGTTGCTGTGCTGCTTGAAGCGTGGGGAGCGAGAGGCATGTCGTGTTGCTGTGCTGCTTGAAGCGTGGGGAGCGAGAGGCATGTCGTGTTGCTGTGCTGCTTGAAGCGTGGGGAGCGAGAGGCATGTCGTGTTGCTGTGCTGCTTGAAGCGTGGGGAGCGAGAGGCATGTCGTGTTGCTGTGCTGCTTGAAGCGTGGGGAGCGAGAGGCATGTCGTGTTGCTGTGCTGCTTGAAGCGTGGGGAGCGAGAGGCATGTCGTGTTGCTGTGCTGCTTGAAGCGTGGGGAGCGAGAGGCATGTCGTGTTGCTGTGCTGCTTGAAGCGTGGGGAGCGAGAGGCATGTCGTGTTGCTGTGCTGCTTGAAGCGTGGGGAGCGAGAGGCATGTCGTGTTGCTGTGCTGCTTGAAGCGTGGGGAGCGAGAGGCATGTCGTGTTGCTGTGCTGCTTGAAGCGTGGGGAGCGAGAGGCATGTCGTGTTGCTGTGCTGCTTGAAGCGTGGGGAGCGAGAGGCATGTCGTGTTGCTGTGCTGCTTGAAGCGTGGGGAGCGAGAGGCATGTCGTGTTGCTGTGCTGCTTGAAGCGTGGGGAGCGAGAGGCATGTCGTGTTGCTGTGCTGCTTGAAGCGTGGGGAGCGAGAGGCATGTCGTGTTGCTGTGCTGCTTGAAGCGTGGGGAGCGAGAGGCATGTCGTGTTGCTGTGCTGCTTGAAGCGTGGGGAGCGAGAGGCATGTCGTGTTGCTGTGCTGCTTGAAGCGTGGGGAGCGAGAGGCATGTCGTGTTGCTGTGCTGCTTGAAGCGTGGGGAGCGAGAGGCATGTCGTGTTGCTGTGCTGCTTGAAGCGTGGGGAGCGAGAGGCATGTCGTGTTGCTGTGCTGCTTGAAGCGTGGGGAGCGAGAGGCATGTCGTGTTGCTGTGCTGCTTGAAGCGTGGGGAGCGAGAGGCATGTCGTGTTGCTGTGCTGCTTGAAGCGTGGGGAGCGAGAGGCATGTCGTGTTGCTGTGCTGCTTGAAGCGTGGGGAGCGAGAGGCATGTCGTGTTGCTGTGCTGCTTGAAGCGTGGGGAGCGAGAGGCATGTCGTGTTGCTGTGCTGCTTGAAGCGTGGGGAGCGAGAGGCATGTCGTGTTGCTGTGCTGCTTGAAGCGTGGGGAGCGAGAGGCATGTCGTGTTGCTGTGCTGCTTGAAGCGTGGGGAGCGAGAGGCATGTCGTGTTGCTGTGCTGCTTGAAGCGTGGGGAGCGAGAGGCATGTCGTGTTGCTGTGCTGCTTGAAGCGTGGGGAGCGAGAGGCATGTCGTGTTGCTGTGCTGCTTGAAGCGTGGGGAGCGAGAGGCATGTCGTGTTGCTGTGCTGCTTGAAGCGTGGGGAGCGAGAGGCATGTCGTGTTGCTGTGCTGCTTGAAGCGTGGGGAGCGAGAGGCATGTCGTGTTGCTGTGCTGCTTGAAGCGTGGGGAGCGAGAGGCATGTCGTGTTGCTGTGCTGCTTGAAGCGTGGGGAGCGAGAGGCATGTCGTGTTGCTGTGCTGCTTGAAGCGTGGGGAGCGAGAGGCATGTCGTGTTGCTGTGCTGCTTGAAGCGTGGGGAGCGAGAGGCATGTCGTGTTGCTGTGCTGCTTGAAGCGTGGGGAGCGAGAGGCATGTCGTGTTGCTGTGCTGCTTGAAGCGTGGGGAGCGAGAGGCATGTCGTGTTGCTGTGCTGCTTGAAGCGTGGGGAGCGAGAGGCATGTCGTGTTGCTGTGCTGCTTGAAGCGTGGGGAGCGAGAGGCATGTCGTGTTGCTGTGCTGCTTGAAGCGTGGGGAGCGAGAGGCATGTCGTGTTGCTGTGCTGCTTGAAGCGTGGGGAGCGAGAGGCATGTCGTGTTGCTGTGCTGCTTGAAGCGTGGGGAGCGAGAGGCATGTCGTGTTGCTGTGCTGCTTGAAGCGTGGGGAGCGAGAGGCATGTCGTGTTGCTGTGCTGCTTGAAGCGTGGGGAGCGAGAGGCATGTCGTGTTGCTGTGCTGCTTGAAGCGTGGGGAGCGAGAGGCATGTCGTGTTGCTGTGCTGCTTGAAGCGTGGGGAGCGAGAGGCATGTCGTGTTGCTGTGCTGCTTGAAGCGTGGGGAGCGAGAGGCATGTCGTGTTGCTGTGCTGCTTGAAGCGTGGGGAGCGAGAGGCATGTCGTGTTGCTGTGCTGCTTGAAGCGTGGGGAGCGAGAGGCATGTCGTGTTGCTGTGCTGCTTGAAGCGTGGGGAGCGAGAGGCATGTCGTGTTGCTGTGCTGCTTGAAGCGTGGGGAGCGAGAGGCATGTCGTGTTGCTGTGCTGCTTGAAGCGTGGGGAGCGAGAGGCATGTCGTGTTGCTGTGCTGCTTGAAGCGTGGGGAGCGAGAGGCATGTCGTGTTGCTGTGCTGCTTGAAGCGTGGGGAGCGAGAGGCATGTCGTGTTGCTGTGCTGCTTGAAGCGTGGGGAGCGAGAGGCATGTCGTGTTGCTGTGCTGCTTGAAGCGTGGGGAGCGAGAGGCATGTCGTGTTGCTGTGCTGCTTGAAGCGTGGGGAGCGAGAGGCATGTCGTGTTGCTGTGCTGCTTGAAGCGTGGGGAGCGAGAGGCATGTCGTGTTGCTGTGCTGCTTGAAGCGTGGGGAGCGAGAGGCATGTCGTGTTGCTGTGCTGCTTGAAGCGTGGGGAGCGAGAGGCATGTCGTGTTGCTGTGCTGCTTGAAGCGTGGGGAGCGAGAGGCATGTCGTGTTGCTGTGCTGCTTGAAGCGTGGGGAGCGAGAGGCATGTCGTGTTGCTGTGCTGCTTGAAGCGTGGGGAGCGAGAGGCATGTCGTGTTGCTGTGCTGCTTGAAGCGTGGGGAGCGAGAGGCATGTCGTGTTGCTGTGCTGCTTGAAGCGTGGGGAGCGAGAGGCATGTCGTGTTGCTGTGCTGCTTGAAGCGTGGGGAGCGAGAGGCATGTCGTGTTGCTGTGCTGCTTGAAGCGTGGGGAGCGAGAGGCATGTCGTGTTGCTGTGCTGCTTGAAGCGTGGGGAGCGAGAGGCATGTCGTGTTGCTGTGCTGCTTGAAGCGTGGGGAGCGAGAGGCATGTCGTGTTGCTGTGCTGCTTGAAGCGTGGGGAGCGAGAGGCATGTCGTGTTGCTGTGCTGCTTGAAGCGTGGGGAGCGAGAGGCATGTCGTGTTGCTGTGCTGCTTGAAGCGTGGGGAGCGAGAGGCATGTCGTGTTGCTGTGCTGCTTGAAGCGTGGGGAGCGAGAGGCATGTCGTGTTGCTGTGCTGCTTGAAGCGTGGGGAGCGAGAGGCATGTCGTGTTGCTGTGCTGCTTGAAGCGTGGGGAGCGAGAGGCATGTCGTGTTGCTGTGCTGCTTGAAGCGTGGGGAGCGAGAGGCATGTCGTGTTGCTGTGCTGCTTGAAGCGCCGTCAATTGTGGTGGCCGGAACGATGCTCGCTGCTGATGGTGGTGACGCGGGTTGGGGGGGTTGGGGCATGAAAGGGAGGACGGAGAGTGAGAGGGGAGGGGAGCCGCCTCTCACTGCTCCCCTCTCTCTGCTCCCCTCTCTCTGCTCCCCCCTCTCTGCTCCCCTCTCTCTGCTCCCCTCTCTCTGCTCCCCTCTCTCTGCTCCCCCCTCTCTGCTCCCCCCTCTCTGCTCCCCCCTCTCTGCTCCCCCCTCTCTGCTCGTCCCTCTCGCCCCACCCCTCCGTCTCTCCCCTTTCCGTCCTCTTCCATTGCTGTACCTCCCTGTGCAACATCTCACTCCATCACATCACAATCACATCACAATCACATCACATCACGTCACATCACATCACATCACATCACATCACATCACATCACATCACATCACATCACATCACACCACACCACACCACACCACACCACACCACACCACACCACACCACATCACATCACATCACATCACATCACATCACATCACATCACACCACATCACATCACATCACATCACATCACATCACATCACATCACATCACGCTCTTGTCAACACATGTGAGGAGGGTGAGGAGGGTGAGGAGGGTGAGGAGGGTGAGGAGGGTGAGGAGGGTGAGGAGGGTGAGGAGGGTGAGGAGGGTGAGGAGGGTGAGGAGGGTGAGGAGGGTGAGGAGGGTGAGGAGGGTGAGGAGGGTGAGGAGGGTGAGGAGGGTGAGGAGGGTGAGGAGGGTGAGGAGGGTGAGGAGGGTGAGGAGGGTGAGGAGGGTGAGGAGGGTGAGGAGGGTGAGGAGGGTGAGGAGGGTGAGTGACAAGCGGCGTAGGATGCGTGATGGGGGACGTGAGAGTGGGGACGTGGGCTAGTGTTGATCAACCGAGCAAATCACCTATGCTGTGTTGGGCACGGTCATTGCTGGGGGAGACCAAGTGGTTGCCGTGCTACTGTGATTCGCCGTCTACTCTGCGCGAGTCCGCGCACAGAAGTACATGTGCTGTGCTGCCTCTCATGCGCTCTGCCTCGCTGCTCTGCTCCCTGTGCAACCCATTGCCGCCACTGCTGTGTTCCAAGCACCCTGCCCTGCCTGCACTGCCCCGTGGACCACTCTCCCTCTCCCTCTCCCTCACCACCCTCTCCCGTTACCCGCCCCGTGTGTTGCTTTGATTTTATGGCCTCTGCTCACCGTATCCAACTCAACTCAAAATGCCTTGCGCCCTCTCTTCCCCTCCTTGTCTGCACCGCCCTGCCCTGTGTACCCCTTGTTCCCGTGCTGCTCTCTTGTGCTCCCTGCCCCGTGTGCCCCATGCGCCCATCATGCCCCGTGTGACACCAGACGACCATGTGGTGGTACACGCCTGCACCGCCCTCAACTGCCTCGCTCCTCGCCCTGCCGCCACACCCCCTCTCCCACCCTCTCCGCCACGCCCCCATTCCCGCCCTCCCCTCTTCCCTCCTCGCACCCCCTCCCACCGCGCTCCCCGCTTCCCCCCCATCCGCCTCGCCCCTCGCCCTGCCGCTCGCCACCCTCACTGCGCCCCTGCTCGCCTCACTGCACCCCTGCTCGCCTCACTGCGCCCCTGCTCGCCTCACTGCACCCCTGCTCGCCTCACTGCGCCCCTGCTCGCCTCACTGCACCCCTGCTCGCCTCACTGCGCCCCTGCTCGCCTCACTGCGCCCCTGCTCGCCTCACTGCGCCCCTGCTCGCCTCACTGCGCACCTGCTCGCCTCACTGCGCCCCTGCTCGCCTCACTGCGCCCCTGCTCGCCTCACTGCGCCCCTGCTCGCCTCACTGCGCCCCTGCTCGCCTCACTGCGCCCCTGCTCGCCTCACTGCGCCCCTGCTCGCCTCACTGCGCCCCTGCTCGCCTCACTGCGCCCCTGCTCGCCTCACTGCGCCCCTGCTCGCCTCACTGCGCCCCTGCTCGCCTCACTGCGCCCCTGCTCGCCTCACTGCGCCCCTGCTCGCCTCACTGTGGCGCCTCCATCTCTCGCCCTCCTCCGCTGCCCCGACCACCAATGGTGGGGAGGTTAGGAAGGGCGGCAAGGGTAGGGGTGGTGGAGAGGGGAGGAGGGCGGGAATTGTGGGGCGGGTAGCGGAGTGGCTGTGGGGGCCAGCAGATGTGGTGGTTGGGAGGGGCGTGGAAAGGGGAGCGGTGGTGGGGGCGGGGGAAAGGGAAGGTGACGTGGGCGGGACAAGGATTATGCACTCTCACACTGCAGCTGCTTCAAGTGGAAGGGAGGTGTGTGGAGGAGTGGCAGGAGCGGATGGAGGTGTAAGGGCGCACAGCACGTGCAGCAGCACACCCACGACCAGCACCAGGTACGGCAGCAACACCTGCAGCAGCGGCGGCCGCGGCGGCGGCTGCGAGCCAAGTGCCCCGTGGCAGGGCAGGCAGGCAGCAGCAGTGGCAGCGGTGGTGCATGTGCTGGTGCTGCTGGTGAAGCGGTGGCCGGCAGGTGGCAGGGAGGTGAAACGGGAGCTGCGCTACCCGGCACACCTGTCAGGCGCCAGGGGACGCCTGGTGCAGTTGGTGGCCATGGCCCTACCGCTGCCACATGGGGCGCACGTGGATGGTGGTGCTTCTGCTGTTTCAGAAGCAGCTTTGAGCCTTCTCACTGCCATGGGTGAGTGGGCCATGCGACTGCTTCCCATTCTTAAGCTCTCTTTATGTGTTTCCAGGTAAACTGGATTGGCGTGGGTGCACCCCATCTGCACGTAACCATGATTCATGGATGAGCAAATGTCTTACTTGTGTGTGCATGGGTATGCTCTACTCAACTCATGATCCCCGTGCACCAACCCACCCCCCTTTCCTCGCAGCGCAGGACCCCTCGATGTGCCACCTGCTGCTTCACCCGCCCCTCCGCCTCCTCCCTTCTCTCGCCCGCAACCTCTCACCCGCGCCCCCTTCACACTCCTCCTCCCCCTCCTATTGCCTTGTCACTTGTACCGCCTGCCATGAAGCCGCCCTCTCGATTCTGCATGCCCTCGCTGTACGGTCATTCCTTCCATGAATCGCTCTTGCCATGCACGTCCCTCGCGCATCGAGCATTTCTCCCCGGGATGCATGCTGCTCTCGCAGCACCCCTTGTCCCTTAAACGGTCCTTGGTGTTCTGTGACACATACAGTCATGCACAAGCCAATTCTTACCAATTTTCTCTCCCCCCCTGTGTCCTCTTCATACCCCATCACACGTCATGTGTGCAGAGCCACCCATCGTTTGCTGCTGCCACTCAATGCACTTGGCCCGCCACCACTACCGCGCCATCGCCCCTCACCCCCCTCCTCACCTTCTCTCTGCAAGCAGCCCTCACACCGCTCCCCCTGAACCCCTGCCACTGCCCCCACCCGCCCTCCCTCCGCCTCATCTCATCCTCCTCCTCGCCTGCCAGCTCAGCAGCCAGCCACGTGGCAGCATCTGCCTGGCGCACTGCAGCGAGCCTCCTGCGCTGGCCGGGTGGCCATCATGACCCGGACGTACTGCGGGCGGCAGGCTTGTCCGCATCTGTGTTGATGCGTGCACTGGTGGGCGGCGGGGTGGATGTAGAGTCAGGATGCGGCCGGAACAGCAGCGAGGATCAGATGGGCAGTGGGGGAGTTGATGGCAGGACGGGTGGGCGGGAGGAGGAGGGGGGAGGGTCACAAGCTATCATGGCGGCAGCGTGGGAGGCAGTGAGGTGGATGGCAGCATTCTGCCACGTGGCAGTGTGTGACTCAGAGGGAGGTGTGACTCTAGTGAGGGCGAAGGAGGCAGGAAGCAGGGCGTGTGGGAAGGCAGGCGAGAGCAGGGAGAGCAGGGGAGGGGTGGGTGGTGGGGGCGGAAAAGGGGAAGAAGGTGGAAGGAGCGGGGGGGGAGCGGATGAACATGCAGGCATGAAGGCGGTAGCAGCATTGGCATGGTGAGCGACGAGAGGTATTACTAAAGAGTGAGTGGGGTGAAACAGATGTGAGGAGCTGCTGTGTGTAGTGAGGATGTGGGTGGGGTGGGCCCACAGCCTCGCCTCTGCTGTGATGTGATTCTGGTGGGTGGGCTCTTGAGGCCAATCTTGGATGCTGCCTCCGCACCTTTGCCCACCTCGTCTACTGTCCCCCTCTGCAACCTCTTTAACCTCCCCCTGTGAATCCAGCTGTGGCTTTCCATGACTTAGCTTAGCACTGTGCTGTCCATCCCTCTCATCCGTATTCCCCACAGCCTGCTGCAAGCGTTGATTTTCAGTTGCCCCTCTCTCCCCCCCACCCACCGTGACTGCAGCGCTCACCTGGTGGCGCTGCTTGCTCCCTCCTCTCACACCTCACCTCGCCCCCTTGCTATCGCCTCCGCACCCTCGCCCACACCCACCACCACCACCCTCCACCCGCCCACGGCCCACGCCCTGCTCACCGCGCTGCTCTCCTCGCCCTGCCCCGCCCTCGCCTCTCTTTCCCGCACCGCCCTCTTGCAAGCACTCGCAGCCGCCTCGTGTGAGGCACGGCCCACGGGGGAGGGCGGGAGCGAGGGTGGTGAGCGTGCAGCAGGCAGGGCAGCACCCAGTGCCCGCCAGGGTGACAGCAGCACTGCAGGGCAGGAGGGTAGTGGCGGCACCAGCAGTAGCACAAGTGGTAGCGGCAGCAGCAGCAGCAGCTGTGGCGGGTGCAGGGCAGAGGGCAGGGAATGGGAAGGCGGCCGCGAGGCCAGCCTGGGCGGGCTGGCAGCAGCAGCCGTGCGCCAGGCTGCCCTCGCCTGCCGCCTCTGCTCGCGCTCCGCCCCTCGTCACTCCTCTGCACCATTTCTCACCGCTGACATGCCAGTACAGGAGTTGGAAGCTGCGACGAAGCTGCTAGTGGTGGCAGCGCTGGCGTGTGACGGGCGGGGAGGGGAGGCAGTGCGGGCGGAGGGGGGCGTGGAGGCCGTGGGACTGGTGGTGGCGGCACGCGTAGCCCTGTGGACCAAGGGGGGCGCAGGGGAGGAGGGGGAGGGGCAGGTGGAGGAGGAGCGGGAAAGGGGGGAGGTGAGGGGGTGGGTTGATGATGGGAGGAAGGGCGGGGGCGGAGGAAGGTTGGGGCAAGGCGAGGGGTGGGCAGGCGGAGCGAGAGAGGAAGGTTATGGGGAGGATGAGTGGGGATGGGATGAGGGGAATGAAGCGTGGTGGGGGGAGGGGGAGCTGGAGGGAGGGGAGAACGATATGATGGGAGTGACGGGGTGCGAGGGGGGTGCTCAGGCCAGCGGGAAAGAGAGTGCTGACGTCATGCTGTTGGCTTATGAGTGGCCGGACATACCACACGCGTCATACTGTGCTGACGTCACAGCATGGCAAGGTGCTGACATCATTCTGTTGTCAGCCCTGACAGCTCTGCTGGCCGTCCTGCACCCCGCAAAGCCGTTACCATCCCACCTGCCTCTCTCACAGCCACTCTCACCCGGCCCGCCTTGCGTGCTCTTCCCTGAAAACCTCATCCCCGCCCTCACTCGTCTCCTCCATCCCGCATCGCCTGCTGGCTTGCGCTGCCTCGCTGCCCGCTGCCTCTCGCTCTGCTGCTCCCTGCCCCGCCCTCCCCCACCCTCCGCTGCAATGCCTGCTGCTGCCAAACAACCCTCTCACCAGCAGCCCTCTCACCAGCAGCCCTCTCACCAGCAGCCCTCTCACCAGCAGCCCTCTCACCAGCCGCCCTCTCACCAGCAGCCCGGCACACACAGTGAGCCACCCCCACTAGGAGTGCCCTCTGCTGTGGGTCGTGACCTCCGCGCTGCCGTCACCTGCCTCTCCCCTTCCTCCTCCCCAGCCTCTTCCCCGCGTGCCGCCTCACACACTCACTTCACTCCGCTCACACCCTCCCCTGCAACCCCCAATGCCCACGTTGTCTTCCTCCTCACGCACCCCTCTGCACCCACCTCCACCGCTGCCGCCGCCTCCCCACTGCGAGTAGTGGCGCACGCGGCAATCATCGCTGCCCGCTGCCCCGCCCTCGTCACGCCCCTCCCCCTCCGCCTGCCCGCCTCCCTCCGCCTGCCCGCCTCCCCCCGCCTGCCCGCCTCTCCCCGCCTGCTCTGCCTCGCTGCTTGCTGCCTCTCCCTCTGCCGCTCCCTCCCCTGCCCCCGCCTGCACTCCACTGTGCTGCCTGCTGCCGCACAGCAGCCCTCTCACCAGCCGCCCACCACAGTCAGTGAGCCCCCTCCACTAGGAGTGCCCTCTGCTGTGGGCCGTGATATCCGCTGTGCCCTCTCCTGCCTCTCGCCTCCCTCCTCATCCTCCTCCGCCTCCTCCCCCACTCATGCCTCAAACACTCACTTCATCCCGCTCACACCCTCCCCTGCAAGCCCCAAGGCGCACGTGGCATTCCTCCTCACGCACCCCTCTGCGCCCACCTCCACCGCTGCCGCCTCCCCACTGCGAGTGGTGGCGCACGCGGCAATCATGGCTGCCCGCTGCCCCGCCCTCGTCTCGCCCCTCACCTCCCCCTCCGCCCCTGCCCGCCTCTCCCCGCCTGCCCCCCCTCATAGCACCCCCTCTCTTCTCGATAAGGGAAAGGACGAGGGGGTGAATGGGCAAGGGATGGCAAGGGGGGGAGGGGAGGGGGCGGAGGGAGAGGAGGGGACGGTGAGGGAGGTGCGGCTGGGGAAGGGTGTGAGTGCTGAGACGTTTAGTCAGCTCTTGGAGTACATATACACGGGGCAGGTGTCGCTCTCTCATTGGCCGTCAAAGGATCTGCTGCAGCTGGCTAAGAAGTGCCGGTTGGATGGGCTCGTTGCACTCCTTCGCTGTGATTGGCCGATCTGGGGCCGTGATGATGCATTGGGTTGTGATCTGACGTCAGCACTTGGTCCTGCTGGACCGCCTTGGAGGTGAGGCATGGCAGCATGGGGCATGACAGCATGGGGCATGGCAGCATGGGGCATGGCAGCATGGGGCATGGCAGCATGGGGCATGGCAGCATGGGGCATGGCAGCATGGGGCTTGGCAGCATGGGGCATGGCAGCATGGGGCATGGCAGCATGGGGCATGGCAGCATGGGGCATGGCAGCATGGGGCTTGGCAGCATGGGGCATGGCAGCATGGGGCATGGCAGCATGGGAGTATGGCAGCATGATATGGCGTCATGGCATATGATGGGCCTGCCATAGTTCACGTTCACGTGGCTCGGTGGCATATGGCAACATGCAGCATGGGCACATTATCGTGCTGCGCATCACTCCTCTCTCAGCAGCACCCACATACCATGTGTCTGTGTCTGTGTCTGTGTCTGTGTCTGTGTCTGTGTCTGTGCTGTGCCCTGCACACGCTTTCCTCTCTGTGACACTCCAACCGCTCGTTGTTCTCACCACCTCGTCTCACCTCTGTCTCCCTTCATGCCCGCCCCTGCACATGCCTCTGCCCCCACAGCGACATTGTCCTCTGTGCCATGCGCACGCCACGCTCCCCTCTCCCCCGCGCTCCAACCGCCTGCAAGCCCCAGCAGCCATGGGGAAGAGGTGCAGCATGACGCATGCGGAGGACCAGAAGGGGAGGGCGGTGGCGAGGGGGAGGGCGGGCAGGGGGGCGTGTGGCGGTGTGTGCGGGTGGCGGCGCACCGCTGTGTGCTGGGCGCGCGCAGCCAGTACCTGCACGCCCTGCTGCACTGCGGCATGCGTGAAAGGTGCGGGAAGGGGGAAGGGAAGGGGGGAGGGAAGGGGGAAGGGAAGGGGGAAGGGAAGGGGGAAGGGAAGGGGGAAGGGAAGGGGAAGGGAAGGGAAGGGGGAAGGGTAGGAGGGAAGGGAAGGGAAGGGTAGGAGGGAAGGGAACGGGATAGGCGATTGGGGGGATTCATGGGGGTGGACAGTGGGATGGCGGATATGAAACGGGTGGAGTGCTTTTCTCAGTGCACAAGAGTCCCCATGCCGCTATGTCTGCCCTCTGATGTCGTCGTTAATCAATTTGCTGTTGACTCATTCCGTTCGTGTGCTTGTCTTCCCCGCGGCCCCTATCTCTTTCTTTGTGCGCCACGCCACCCCTGCAGCTCTCAGCACGAGGTGCACCTGCCACCGCTGCCTCTACCAACCCTCATCGCTCTCCTGCGCTTCCTCTACTCCGCCCGCGTCTCCTTCCTCCCCCTCCCCCTCTCTCCCCATGCCACCCTCACACCCACCAACCTCAACCACCCAACCCCCACCACTGCTGCTGCGAGCCCAAGCCGGCATCAAAGTGCTCCTGTGCCACTCTCCGCTGTGCGCCTGCCTCTGCTCGCGCTCTCCACTCGTCTGCTCTCTGCCGTGCACCTCGCATCGCTCGCCCACCAGTGGATGCTGCCCGCCCTGCACCACGCTGCCCTGTGCTACGTGGCAGCACGCCTGCGCGCCACCTGGCATGACCCAGTCAGCGGTGGGCCATGTGAAAATGTTGTTTACAGCATTGATGGCAGTAGCAGCAGCAGCACGGGCAGCAGCGCCACCACTGGCACGGATTTGGCCCAGGAGGGCTCAGTGGCACCGTGGGCGGCAGGGGAGGCGGTGGTGCGGGCGGCATGGGCGGCGGGGCAGTGGGAGATGGTGGGCGAGGCGGTGAGCAGCCTGGCGCCGTGGTACCCCGCCATGCGCCACAACACCTGCCTGCACCACCTCCCACCGCAGGTGCAGAGCGCTGTCAGGGAGGCGCACGTGCGCTTGCTCACTGCTCCCCCCTGATGCTGCCTGCCTTCCGAGCAGCTTGCTGGCTTGTGCCCTTTCGAGCTGGCTCCTACGCATCTCGTTCAAGGAAGCTGTGAAATCTGGTGGGCCGGCACTGCTGAGACACGGCAGGGTGGTGGAGGAATAGGGGGTGGCTGTAGGATGAACTTCGATCTGACTAGCTTCTTGGGTGGGGGAAGCTCAGCGAGGATTAGGTGACCAAGGAAGATAGTATATGGTATTTCAAATCCTCAGCTGCATCACTGCCTCAGTTCCATGAGGTGCACTGCGTGTTCAGTGTTTTACAGCAGATGGCCCACTGGATTCATAAGGTACCGGTATTCAAAGCCTTATGAATGTGCTGTTGCAACATGGATGGAGAGTGTAGCCAAAAATTTAGTGGTGGCATCATGTCATGGTTAGAGCCATGAAAGCCTGGCAAGAATTCAGCCATGACTTTCATCCAGCACACGTAGAAAATGGCTGATGTATCTTTGGCTACTTCCTTACTTCAAAGCTGAAGTACGCCCCCAAAGCTGAGTGTGTTAAATGTCTCAATCAATTGAATCATTCTACAGAGATGTAGAGAGTCCGCCGTGGCCGTGCTCTGGGTTGCGTGCCCAGAGGTAATATCGGGTTGGATGACCCGTTTACAGCATCTTTACATTTCCTTCAGAGAAAGCTCTTCCCGAGTACAATTACGGTGGGGCGACAGAATGAATGGAGCACACGCATCAGCTGTGCGCCTCGAAGGTGTCGGCGGACAGAGCGAGTTATGTACAGCTGCGCGCGCTGCGGCGTCGCGAGGGGGGACACGGTGGGAAGGCGCGGGCAGCAGGCGGCTTCACCACTCGTCGTCGCCGCCATTCCAGCGCTGCTCGCACGAGGCCCACCGCGTTAGGCGGTTCGCGGCCAGCGCTTGTCTCCTGGCACCACGACCGCTGTGGCTGCTGCTGCGGTGGTGGCTGCGCGGCACTCTCTGGCCGTCGATCTCCGCCGGCGCTGAATGCGCACGAGGGATCTCGCCCCGCCCCACTGCCGCTGTGTTGCTGTGATTGTAACAAGATGACATTTTCTTTCCTCTGCCCGATTCCCAGTCATCTCGCAACTCGTCGCCGCCGCTCTCTCCCTTGCTCAGGAACGACTGTAACATGGTAACAAACTGTTCGCAACGGATCGCATTGAGTTCGCGCTGCGCGTCGAGCAGCGAGAGCCGGCCTTCCAGCGCGAGCAGATCGAGATCCGCGCGGCTGTCGCGCACGCGGCGCGAGCACGGAACCTGGTCCGTATGACACGTGGCGAGCACAGCCCGCGATAGCCGGGAAGATACGTCGAGATTTGGTAGAATAAGCTTGCTCGTCGCCATTTTCTATATGCGCGTTTCAACCAGCTGTAAGCACCGCGTGCGGAAAGAAACTCGAGAGACACTTGAACGCTTGAAGGAGGGTAGAACGGATGTAAGATTGGGATGAAGCCCGCAGCTTTATCGCCATCGGCACCGCCGTGACACCCGGCGTCTCCGTCGCACTTGCTCTCGTCGCGATGGAATGGGATAGAGCGGGAATTCCCGCACCAGTAATTAGCAATTAAGGTACTCTGGCATGGCACGGCCTGGCGCACTGTAGCGCCTCACTTAACCTCGCCATGGGCCCGCTTAGAGGATCTGATCTCACAACGAGCCTGTCAGTTCGACCGGCCTTCCTAACCAAGCTCACGAACGCACCCGCCAATGCGGGGATGCGAAGATTGGCCAATGAACGACTTCGCAGGTGCTGAATCCTCTGTGTGAACGTCATCTCTGACGTCATCTTTCCTCTGTACACCATTCCGTTCTTAATTACCAACGAGATCACTGAATGAGCGCAAGAGCGATGTACCAGCCTCGGTCGGGTAGGGCGTCCCCATGCACTGCTCGCACCTGCTCTGTAATCCGCGCAGGGTTATGCTGTTCTGTGACATTACCCATGCTCTGTACGCCACATTCTGCGCTACCCCAGCCATTCTGTAGCACATTCGCCCCCTCGCCTAGCACTGGTAAACGCGATTGGCTCGCCATGGGTTTGGATGAAGGCGGGAGCTGCGTGGCTTGGATCGAATTCGCGCCGTGGGGTGGACGACTTGTGGTCGATAGAGCTAATGAGCAGATTACATCATCCGATCTCCCTCGATACTGTACGTCGTTACTAGTGTTGTGGTCTTCGCCGAGACTCGGCCTTCACGGAGACGGCCTTGCCTTTCTAGAAAGGTACTGTACTGAACGCAAGGGAGACGGTGTAGGTTCCGCGATTTTTCCTGAACTATTGGATCTGGGCGTCCCTGGGCAAGTCAGTGACCACACGATTACATCTCTTCAGAAAGGCAAGCCAATGACGTGCTCAAGGTTTCTGACAAAATTCATTTTCACAGCGCACAGACTCCGCACCGCATCCCATTGCGTCGGCCATTGCTTCCAAACACAACCACGACGTCGAATT
Source organism: Closterium sp. Yama58-4 (assembly GCA_947470075.1). NCBI lineage: Eukaryota > Viridiplantae > Streptophyta > Zygnematophyceae > Desmidiales > Closteriaceae > Closterium > Closterium sp. Yama58-4. The sequence goes on from CANIUD010000837.1 coordinate 42,541, forward strand.
GATCCCCGCCACGCATTTCCTCATCAAAAGTATGAAGCTGTAGGAGCATGCTGGAGCCTCAAGCCCACGCAGGCGAAACAGTTTGAGACCAGTAGGGCAGGATTTCGCTCCAATGACTTGCCTGGCTGCAATTCACAGGCGCGTGCGGCGGCTTCCCTCCTTCCTACTCGCGATCTCCACCATCCTGGTCGCGAATCAAGGACCCGATAGCGCGATGGCCTCCTCGGCCCAAACTACCCGCCTGTTAGGCTACGAAGCTAGTCAAACCCTAAGCCGCCTAGGCAGGTTCCCCCTATACGACTCAGCTTCGTTTCCAGGTAAGTTTATGCTATCGTTTTTCTTTTTCTTTTCTACAGCTCCCGTTTTTACGTGGCTACTCCACACCCCGGCTCTACACCAGCAGGATAGCCCCCCACTCCCCGCCCCCTTCTATTTTTCGACTACAATTGGCCACTCCCTCCCCCAACGTATCACTGGCGGACTCCCTCCCAGCCTCAACGCGCCACGTCAACCTTCGCTCCAGGTAAGTGCAATCCTCCCCTTCTCCTTCTCCCCCGTGGCATTTCGCGCTCACTGCAAATTTCTGCTCCATCCTCAGCGCCAGCTAACCCCAACTTCCCTCCCTTTTTCTGTGCGCACTCACCCAATCTCACTCCACTCCCTCGCCTCATCCCCGTCCCCTCCCAGGAAACTCGGCTGCGTTGTTTCCAAATCCTCACCAACAGATCGGCCTCCTCCTGCCAAGCTGTCCCGTTCTGCATCGAACACCAAGGACTTCCTCGACAAACTGCAATCGCCAAATACAGCTAACCTCCCCTCCCCTCCCGTTTTTCTGGTCGTTTTTTTCCCTGCCTTCGTCCCGCCTTTTTCGCCTACGTGCTATCTCCTCTTGCCTCTGTACTTCCGTGCCTTCCCAAGCGCCACCACTACCGGACCTCCCGTCCCCCCTGGCATTAATGCTGCATTTTTCCCGCTTTCCACTCAAACGCCGCCTCCGGCAGAGCCCTCTACATGGCTCAGAAACTTGGCGCGCCGCCTAGGCTGCCAGTTTCATTTCTCGCGCGCGAGCGCTTGGACCCTCGAACGGTCCCGGGTTTCGGGCTGCCAACTAGGCGCCCACTCCCGCCTCAAGCCCTCAATTTACTCGCCACGTCGCCACGCTTCCCTCTGCCTACGCGCTGGCCATGCACTTCCAGGCATTCCCCTTCCCGTCCGCCCTCCCTCCAACCCTTCCCAACGAGCCGCCAACAGAGCCTCGCCTCCACGGCGTCACGCCCGTCCGCCTCCGCCGCGTCTCTGCCTCCCCTCCGTCCTGACGCTCCCCCGCGGGCGCTCCCTCGCTCCCTCCCTATTTAACCCACCTCAGCCTTCGTCAATCACTCAACTCTCTTCCCCCAGTCCCCTACGACTCCTTTACACACTCTTCTTTATGGCTGAGCAGGTTTTCAACCCCGATCTGACGATGTCCGCCGCTGAAGAGGAAACTATCGCTGAAACCGGCGACGATCTCTTGGTCGACGACCTTCTCGAAGGACTTATCGATGACCTCGCGAGCTCCCCTGACCACCCTGCTGCGAAGAAGCCCTGCATGGACCCCGGAGCTGGCCCTGCTAGCTTCAACTCCCCCTCTACCTCCTCCGATTCGGCGCTGGCGCAGCCCGCGCCATCTCCCGTGCTCCTCGCTGCTGCTGCCGCTCCCACGGCGACTCAGCAAGGCCCTGCGCCCTCTCTGGCAGCAACAGCTGCCGCCCCCAACGGCCCGGTTCTTCGCGCTGCTGCCTACGCAACGGTCGCCTCCGGCGCTAACCCGGCCCCCGCGCTGCCCGCCTCGCTCTTTGCCTCACCCGTGCCCGGCGGACCCCCCCGCAACCTCCGCCGCGCGCGCACTTCCGCAGCCACCCCGATGCTCCTTCCCCTCCGCCGCCGCGTGGTAGTCACAATCCTCCTCCCGGAGGCTATTTTGGAGTCGCATCGCACGGAAATCCTCGCCGGGATCAACGCGCAGCTATGCGGCTTCATGTTTGATTCGCGCATCATCCCCCCCTTCGAGCACACCGTTGGCGAATCCCTCCGCGTGGCTCGCCACGTGTACGGCCGCCTGCTTTTCTCTTGGCCGTCGCAGGAAGATGCTGCGGTTTTTCGCAAGATTTTTCCCCTCATGCTGAAAATCTCCAACTCCCGCCCCGTCATGTTGAAGGTTTTTGTTGATCGTTCTGAAGTTTTACCGCGGCAAAGGCAGCCGGCGCCCCTACCCTTTCCATCCGAAACGTCCCCCTGGAGATCGATCCGGAGGAGCTTCGTGCCTTCCTCCTCGGATCCACCGAGGAGGACGGTTCGCATTGGCTCGCGGACCTAATTGAATTTCACCGCGCTTCCGATCCCTACGAGAACACCTTTTTCACCCACCTCGCAGGGCTCCCGGTCGCCACCCCCGATGACCCGAATTTCGAGCGTATCCCGTCCGAAATCCTGCTGGAGGAGAACAAACCAGCTATGCTGCTCAACTTCTCCTGCCACGTGTGCACGCTGTGCGGCAACAACCACCGCGCACCGGACCACGAGACTTTCGCTGCCCGCCGCCGAGGACGCCTCACGAACAAGAACACAATCTCAATTGCTCAGCTGCAGCAGGCAAATGGTACGAAATCTACTCCTCTTGTCTTAGCCGCAACAATCCTCTCTTCTTGTTGTCACTGCACGCCCTTAGCCTGCCTCCGTTGCCCTCTCATGTGCTCCTCCGCTACCCCCCATCCACTCACCACTCCCCCCTCGGTCTTCCACCTCCCCATCACGCAACTTTCTTGCTCCCATCCAACACCCGCGCTCTCCCCCCGCTGTCCTCCCCTCCCTAAGATCCCCCGCCCCCCACTGCCTTGCTGTCCCCCCCCCGCAAGGTCGTCTGGGCCCCTGCCACCCCTACTTTCATTCTGCCCCTACCCACTCCCCTCGTTCCCTCCCTTCTCACCCCTCTCCCTGTGCCAGCTGCCCCCCCTTACCCTGACTTCCCCTCCATCACCCACCCCTCCCTTACAGCTCCCCACCCCCCGGCCTTCCATGTTGTGGGGCTCCCACTCAACCCCTCTTCCCCCCTACGCCACCCCCCCCTCCCTGCTCTTCCCAACACATGCAGGCAAGCCCCCCCCCATGGACGCTCAGTCCCTGTCACCTCTGTACCCTCCTCTCCCCCCCCTACAGTCGGGACTCCGCCCATCCTCACGAACCCCCCATATCCCCACTCCCCCCACGCAATCTCCGTATCGCGAAATCCCTTTTTCACCCATGTTCCCCCACCCCCTGCCCCTTCCCACGTCAACGCCCCCCCACACAACACTCCTGCCCCTTCCCCCTCTGAGGACAGTACCCCGCCCTCCCACAAGCTCGCCCCCCACCCGCACCCTCCTCCCACTAGCAGATTGGACCCTCTCACGGTTCCCCCCTTTCTGCCCCCTCCCGACACTCCTCCCATGGTCCCTCCAGAGGGCGGGCCCCCTGCCCAACCCTATGCTAGCATGGAGACGCTCCCCCCCCCCTGCCCTATCCCCCCCTTTTTCAACCAGCACTCCTCTTTGCTCCCCCCACCCCCCGACTTCCCCACACCTCCTCTCCCCCGATTCCCCTCCTCTCCCCCCCCTACCCTCAATCTCGCCTCCCCCCCCCCCCTCACTCCTTTCACCCCCCTCCTCACTTTCTTCACCCCCTACACATTCAGGGACCCATCTGCAACCGCCCCCTGTGCTATGACCGGGCTGCCCGACTCCCACCGAGGCTCCCCCCCTCTGCCAACAGCCCTCTCCCCCCGGTCTCTCCCACATTGCTTTCGCGCAGGCCAATCCACCCCCCTCTGGTTCCTTCTCCCCCCCCCGCCTGGACCCCCGAACACCCCCGCCCCTCCCCTGCGCCTCCCCCCCCTCCCTGCACCTCCCTCCACCCGCAACCAACCAGGCCACATAGTCTCCCCCCCCTCGGCCTTCACCCCCACGTCCCCCTCCTCCCTGACTCCCCCTACCCGCCCCTCATCCACCCCCTCGTCCCCCCTGCCCCCCCTGCCTCACCCCAACCGCCTCCTCTCTTGCAGGCAACTCTTTGGGCAATCATGCCGCGCCGACCGCCTTCAGCAACGACCCCGGCCTCCTCTACATTGGGCTGGGCGATTGGATCAAATACTGGACCTGCACTCTCTGCGACTTCACCTGCGGCGCTGCCCTCGACAGCGCCATGGAGCATATCCACTCCGACCTGCACGTCACCCGCGTGAAGGCCTCCGCTCACCGCCCGGCTGCCAAGGAAGAATTTGGCCCCTGGCGCGCACTCACCCTGCTGCAGCAGAAGCCCCCGGTGGCTGCCTTCCTTCGCGGTCGCCCTTAGCGTCACGACCTGCGCACCTTAGCTTCGATGCGTGGCTAGTTCCTTGGCTTGGTCATTTAGCAGGCACCCAGTTAGACCTCGGATATGCAACTCATGTGCGCACAATCATGTTTGTCAATCTCTACGTATTATCTTTTTCCCTGTCAGTCTTCACTCCAACTCTCACATCCACGCAAAATACCAAATACGCCATTTTTAAACCCTCACCCCAACAACTACTCAACCCCACACCTGCCTCACCCACCTCACGCTTCTACCAACCTTCACCCCTCGCGCACAGGCCATGCCAGCCACCTCAGGCCCCTGCCAGCCCGGTGGAGTTGCGTCCCCCCGCACGCGTGTGCTTCACACCAACCATCATGATCGCACACCCTCACAATTGTTGCCTCACCGTGAACAGTCCAAACCAAGCCCCAACAATGAACGACCTAAGCAGTCGCCTAACCCCCCAAATCACTAACACCAATACCCCAACCCCGCTTGACACTCGCCTAACGCGCAGCCATGTCAAGCTCACTCTCACCATGAATCACCAGAGCGAGCATCCACGCCTGTTTATCACACACGCCCCCACCTGTACGCCCGACCGCCGTCAGCGGCCGCAACATCTCCTTACACCTGCCTTAAAATCTCCCCCTGTAATCGTGGCCTCCCCTCCCGCCAGAGGTTCTCAATCGGTCGACGCACCTACCGACCGAAATCAACCCTCGCACGGACACAGAAGAGGCGAGATGGCCTCGCCAAAGAGCCCCCCTCGTCCGCCTACCACCACGTCTGTTCCTGCTGACCCCCGTCCGCCTGCCCCACGTTACTTCGCTACTTATTCTCATACGTCGTCATGGTTGACATGCTCCACCAGTGAAAACGCTAGCACCCCCGACCCCCGATGTACTCTCTTTCTTGTCGCTACCCAGGAATACAACTTTTACTGCTCTCATAAAGGCAGACTCATCCCACGCTTCACCTTGACGCATTCACGCATTATTGATAACACGCCACCTATCAGCTCCGCTACTACTCAAAACTGGAGCCCTTCACTTCTCACTCTTAAGTTTAACACACACTTGCTCAAGCTTCACCTGTATGCGGCACCTCTACACCCTGGTTCTGTCGCCCAATATCTGCCTACCTTCTCGTGCGCCTCTGTTTCCGTCCGAATCAATCCACCAACAACATACCAGCATACCCACCACCAACCTCAGTTCGCACTCGTTGACAGCTCGACTGTTACCCACAACCTCCACCAACTTCCTACCCTTCTGTATAAACACCCACGCCCGTGGATCCGCGCACACTCCTGCGCGGTGGGCTCCCACCTGGTAGAATGTTAACGCCCCTACGAGTCCGCTGCCTCAACATCAATGGTATCAACACGCCGGTTAAACGAAATGCTCTAAAGCGTTGGCTCTCCTCCTCCTCATCGCACACAGATATTCTCATTTTAGTGGACACACGCCTCTCCAAAAACCTACCTAAACTGTCACTCCAACTCCGGCCACACTCTTCGGTACACGCACCCACCCTCTACGCACTGAATTCAAACGGTCATCCATGTCCGCAACCCGGCGGCATCTCCATCTTATCTTTCAACAGAGCAATATCTCTCACCTCCCCGTCCCCTTCCGCCGATGGCCGCCTCCTATCCGTACACATCAACTTCCTGCGGGAGCAACTCCGCATCCTCGCTATCTATGCGCCGAGACCTGCCACTGACCGCCGGATCTGGTGGAGATCCATCCTAACTCCCGCACTGGAGCAACCCACCGCAGCTGCTGCCACAATCCTCGTAGGTGACTTCAACTCGGTACCTCCCCTTAGACCGTAACCGTCCGCTACTTGGTCACGAACTCAGCGAAGCCACCATGATGTCTAATCTCCTGCTATCGCACGCACTGTCCGACGTGTACCGCTCACTCCACCCTACCGCCCCCGTTTTTTCCTACTTTGGCCGCCGGGCCAGTGCTAGCACTGCTCTCCCGCTGGCCTCCAGACTGGACCGAATCTACCTCTCCAGTTTATTCATCCCTCGGGTCTCTGAAACCTCCTACTTCTGGACCCCAACTGACGTGTCTGACCACTCCTTTGCACCCCTCTGCACCCTCATATTCGATAACCCAACCATGGCACCGCGACCTTGGCGTTTCAGCTCCTCTCTTCTCCACCGGCCCCAAGTCGCTACCATAATCGAATCTCACCTCCCCTCCCTGCCATCACGCCCTTCCGCCGATGCATGGGACGCCTGGAAACTGGCCCTCACGCTTAGCCTAAAAAGTTTCTCGAACGAAGAGCGCAAAAGGGTTACAAGCACTACAAACCACCTAGTACAACTCATCAGCCACCTTCAGCTCCAATCTGCCCTCTCCCCTCTTGACCATGATGCGACCACACAGCTCCTCAAAGCCCGCACTCAACTAACAAAATACGAGGCATCCAAAACCGCCGAGCTCGCTCTAAAAGCAAAGCTCAAAGTCGAAGGCCATAGGGAGATGGGAACCTCCTCCCTGCTGGCAGGACTCAACTCCCGCATCAAAGACTCATTAATATCCTCGCTTATACTACCAGATGGACAAACCATCTCAGATCTACGAGTCATGAACGCTGAATGCACCAATTTCTTCCAGTCTCTCTACTGCGGAGCAACCCCGGGCGTGCCAAATCCTGCCTTCTGGGCTCATATCCCCCCCTCTTCACTCCCCCCCAGACTCCTCAACCATCTGCAAACTCCCTTTTCCCTAATGGAAATTAGCAAGGCCTTAAACCAGCTCTCCCGTGGCAAAACCCCCGGCCCTGACGGCATCCCGGGCGAGCTCTTCCGACAATACAAGACCCGCTTCGCCCCCGCATTTCTCTCACTCTTCTCCTCACCGCACATCTCCGCTACCCTCCCGCCGTCAATGCTATCAGGCCGCACAGTCCTTATTCCCAAGAGGGGTAGCTCCTCTATGATCGACAACCTCCGCCCTATCACCCTCATGAACTCGGACTACAAGGTGCTAGCCTTATGCCTTGCCAATCGGCTGCAACTCGCTCTTCCCCTGATTATCCACCCCTCCCAAACCGCTTTCATTAAAAGCAGAAAAATTGGCGATACGATCAACGATACACTTGACATTTTCGATTGGAGCACAATCACGAAAACCCCCCTACTCGCCTTAACGGTCGACTTCCGCAAGGCCTATGACCTGGTCGATCGAGCTTTCCTCTTCCAAGCGCTAGCCAGGGTGGGACTCCCCGAGCAGTTTATCGCCTGGGTTCGCCTCATGCACACTAACACCTCCACCTGCATCTCCGTTAACAACCTTGCTGGACCCACCCTCCCAGTCCGAACCGGGGTCCGACAAGGATGCCCCCTCGCCCCCCTCCTCTTTGTGTGTGTCATTGAAATCCTACAGCGCTACCTATCGCTCTTCCTCCCGGGTTTCCCCCTCTCTCCGACCCAGCGCCGTCTCATGGCCTGCTACGCTGACGACGTCACCATCTTCCTCTCCTCTGTTAGAGAGCTTGGGACCATACTCATACACCTCAGGACCTTCGCCGCAGTCTCAGGAGAACACCCTAACTGGAACAAATGCTCAATAATCCCTTTTCATATCTCCCCGGAACAAATCCTTCTGGCCGGCCCCATTCCCATTCGCACTCCTCAAGAGGCAGAACGCATTCTTGGCATCTACGTTGAACGTGCACAACCAGGCGCCACCACCTGGTCCACGACTCTCTCTCGCATTCAGCGCACGGCTAAATTCCTCGCCGCCCTTCGTGCCACAGCCACCTGCCGCAAGTCACTTGCGTTGGTCTTCTTAAACTCTATCATCTCCTTCCCCGGCCGCTTTCAAACCCCCTCCCCCGACGTTATCAAACGATTAGACGTCCTGGTCGGAAACTTTCTATCCTCTTCGCGTTTCAAGGAGCACGGCCTAGCGGTCCGTCTCATCCCTAATCGGCTCCTGTATAATTCCACCCGCCACGGAGGCCTTGGAGCGATTGCCCCCTCCACCCAAATCCGTGCTCTAGCTGCTCACCGCGCGCTCCGTCGCCTCGGCGCCTCACCATCAGAAGAGATAGCCAGAGCCGCCGTCTGCCTCCCATTTGGCACACACTGTCTCTTCGCGCACCCTGCCATCCTTCAAGCAGGCATTCTGCCAACGATAATCCCAGGCCGAGCACTCGCTGAACTACACGCATTAATAGAGATCACTCCGAACAGTGCCCCACCTCGCCTCGTCCCCATGTGTATAATGGGCGAGCCCACCGCCTTCAATCGTTTCATTCTCAAACCAAACGGGAAGCCCTTCGGAATCCTCACGCGTGAACACTTCCTCCTATCTAAGCAGGTACGTGTCGGCCATTTGATCTCTCTTATCTTTCACTCGCTTGGTGTGGTCTCCTTCAAACACTTCACCTCACTGTTTCCCATAGCCAACTCCTCCTCTGGACGAAGAGTCTGGCGCGAACTCATCCGTGCCATCCCCAAACCTTGGTGGTCAACCCTTCGCTCCCCCCCTCCCCCCTCGGCAGTCCCTGGGGAGTGGTTCGTCCCTAAAGAAGACTCCGAAACCTCTCCCACTATTGCTTTCCAGGTCACGGCCTTCTCCCCTCCGTCGTCGCTCTCAGTCTCCCTTTACCGTGTCCTGCCCAACCGACTCATCGTCCGACCGTCGATCGGAGATAGCACCTTCCACATAGGTGCCCTCTGTGCGGTACACGTTGTCGGGTCCTGGCTTGCAGGCCCCTTCCATACAGGTGCAGGGCTTGGCGCGCGGCTCGACATCCTCCGGGACGGCTGCCCAAGCGTAGCTGACATTCGTCGCCGGCTCTATGCTCAACTTCCCCTCGACCACGCCGCCCGCTGGATCCACGTCCTCCCCGCTCCTCCTCCCTTCCTCCCCGACCTCTCCCATGACTTTCTACGGGAGCAACCCAGCCTCCAACGCGACGTCTTGTATCGGTTCTACACTCGCGCTCTCCCTTCGGGTTCACGCTTCAACTTCGCCGCAGACCGTGGGATTTGTTCACTCTGCCTCGCCGCTCCCACGGAGACCATATCCCACATTTTTTACGAGTGCGGGGTGGCCCCCGCGGTAATTTCCGCCCTCTCTTCCGTCGCTCGTCGTCACCTCCACTGCTCTCCTCCTCCTGAGCTCCTGCTCTTCCCGCTCGCCTCCAGAGCTGGCCAGGTGGCCCCTTGGAGCCTTCTGGTTGGGGCATCTACAAAAGCTATTTGGAACGCACGCTGTGAACACAAGTTCCAAGATTCGCCCCCCTCCCGGTTTGAAATCCTCCAGCTCATACTGGCAAAGTTCCTTAATTGCTTTCAAAATTTTCTTATGGCGCAGGAAGAAACAATCAGTGAAAAAACAACAACGCTCAGCCGCTCGTATTAAGCTGGCCACTCGACTTCGCTTTCTCGTCTTCGACCACAACGGAACCCCTTCTATCCACCCAGACCTCCGCTCTTCCTGGCTGCTTGGGGACCCTTTCCGCCCCCCCTAGCCCTCCCACCCTTTGTTGCGCATAGAAGAGCTCCCCAGCTGAGCTGGTGGCTATCCTTGGATAGGGGAATAACGTGTTTTCTTACGTACGCCTCTGGGCTGTTGGTTTGTGTAGACCATATTTCTAGCTACTCTATGCTTTGCTGTACACGGTTACGACCTAATATAACCTTAACCTTGCCTGGCTGCAATTCCTCGGTCGGGTCAAACCGAATCCGATCGCTTTGCACCCCTCAATTCCTCAATTGACCTCTCGTGCCAGCCAGTTTGGCTGCCTAAACTGGCAGGGGAGAAACAAGACTCGACGTTTACGTCGGAAGGGTTGCGTAGGGTTTTATTTCTCGCATAAGAAGCATTAAAATGGTCCATATTATATGATACTTACGGAAAGGGATTTATCAAGGTCGTATCTTATTAGAATAGGACAAGCTTGCTAGTAGTTCCTTATTAAAGAAAATTTGTGATTATGCATATTTTCGTACGCATGAAATTGTTTTGAGTATTTACAGGGAACAATTTGGAGATCTATGATAATTTTATGATTAAAAATATGCAATGCTTTTTACGCGTCACAAAAGGATTGAGACACAAACGTCTGTCAAATGTTATAGCCTCTAGTGGAACATGTGTCAGAATGTTATTCTCTAGCCTGTAGTGGGGTGCTCTATAGCGAGTACAACCCATCTAGGGTTTGCTATATGTATCCTCATTGCTGCTAGTGAAACTCCCCGCTTTGCCTAAACTCTCTCTTGCCTAGCTAGGGTTTTCCTAGCTATGGCTCCTCATTCTACGTACTCCTCTCACATGCTATCAGAGCGGTCACGCTCCTGGCCTGTGGGCCCACCTGCTTCCGCTGCTACTGCTACTCTGTGTGTTGCACGCCCCGTGGCGTGCGACGGATTTTTCATCCGCGGCGGTTTTCTGCCCGCCGTGCGCCCCGAGGCGCGCGGCGGCTTTCTGCCCCGTCACTCCGCGCGTCGCCCCCGGGAGGCGCTGCGACGGGCGACGGGGACCCGCGCGTCGCCCCCCGTCGCCCGTCGTGGCCTGCGCGACCTGCGTAGGGCCCGAGCGCGGCCCGTACGGGCTGCGCCAGGCCCGCGCGCGGCCCGTACGGGCTGCGCCAGGCCCGCGCGCGGCCCGTACGGGCTGCGCCAGGCCAGGGCGCGCCTCGGGCCGCCCGCACGCGGTTCGTACGGGCTGCGCCAGGCCCGTGGGCGCCCTGTTTCCTCTTCCCCTGCGTTGCCCGCTGTCCCCCGTGGTTCTGACGGCGCCCCACCCCTGCTGCTGCCCGTTCTCCTGCATTAGGGTTTGGGGGTGTGGGGGTATGGGGGTGCAGATTCTGTGCGCCGTCCCCTGCTCCTCCTCCTCCTCCGTCTCCCGCTGCTGCAGCTGCCGCTCAGGGGGGTGGGTGTGTGGGAGCCGAAGGAGTGGTGCTAGGGGGGTGACGTGGGAGTGGAGCTAGGGTTTGAAGCAGGGGGTGTGTGTCGAGGGTGTGGGGCAGCTGGAGGAGGTTGTGTGAAGGTAGCTGTCGTGTCGCCTGCAGCGCCTGTAGTCCGTCGCCCTTGCTTCGGTAGCCAGTGAGCCTGTTGCACCAGTCGCCAGTGGGTCCGTTGCTCCTGCCGCTCGTCTATAGCCGCGGAGCCAGTCACTCCAGTAGTCCGTCGCCCTTGCTTCGGTAGCCACTGAGTCAGCCGCTCCTGTGCCCGTGCCTCTGCAGCTTCAGTCGTTGCCTCCCATCTTCTCTCCCTCCACAGTTCCTCCTCCTCCTCACTTGCCCGCTGTGATTAACTCTAGGGTGTTTTCCTTACCTTTGTGAACTCCTGCTTGCTCATTGTACTGATTCCACCCCACTTTGGCTATGGGGATGTGTCAGAATGTTATTCTCTAGCCTGTAGTGGGGTGCTCTATAGCGAGTACAACCCATCTAGGGTTTGCTATATGTATCCTCATTGCTGCTAGTGAAACTCCCCTCTTTGCCTAAACTCTCTCTTGCCTAGCTAGGGTTTTCCTAGCTATGGCTCCTCATTCTACGTACTCCTCTCACAACATGCATATATGGGGTACAAACAGTTAGGGTTAGGACCCCAACACAGTCAATCTATCTCATTCCGTTGTTTTCACTTTGTGAGATGGTATCAGCAGTAGGTTCGCCGTTCCTAGGCCACACCTAGTCGCCGCCCTTCCTACCACTTCGTCTCTAGCCTCGGTGCGCCCCCCTCCCCCCGTTTGCCCTACACGCCCTAGCCAGCGGGCCCGCCAGCGCCCTAGCCAACAGGCCCGCCAGCGCCCTAGCCAGCAGGCCCGCCAGCGCCCTAGCCAGCAGGCCCGCCAGCGCGCCCCGCCAGCGCCCCACGCCAGCGCGCCCCGCCAGCCCGCACGTCAGCGCGCACGCCAGCGCGCCCCGCCAGCGCGCACGCCAGCGCGCCCCGCCAGCGCGCACGCCAGCGCGTCACGCCTGCGCGCACGCCAGCGCGCACGCTAGCGCGCCCCGCCAGCGCGTCACGCCAGCGCACACGCCAGCGCGCACGCCAGCGCGCCCCGCCAGCGCGCACGCCAGCGCGCCCCGCCAGCGCGCCCCGCCAGCGCGCCCCGCCAGCGCGCACGCCAGCGCGCCTTGCAAACGCGCGCGCCCGCGCGCCGGCCAGCGCAAACGCCAGCGCGCCCGCCAGCGTGCAGCACCGCCCGCCCGTAGACCCGCCGCGCCGCCTGCCCGCCTGCACGCCTGCGCACCTGCCCACACGCCATTGACTGTCTCACCCTCCCGCGGCTGGCAGCCGCGCTCTCCCACTTTCGCCCCTTATGGCGACCTCCCGAGTACTTCGTTTTGACCCTGAGGGGAGACCCATAGACTTTAGTACGTGGCTTACGCAAGCGCAGCGCCACCTTAAGAGCCAGCGGCAGGATGGCGTGCACCTGTTCGCACACGCGTCCGGTACTCAGACCGCTCCTCCGCAGCCTAGCCTGCTGCCCACTACCCCACCGCCTACTCCTGAGCAGGAGGCCGAGTACCGGCGCCAGTTCCTCGCTCGCGACGTGTGGGAGTCTCGTGAGGCCGCTACCTGCCTCGCCCTGACCGACCTTCTCCCACCGACCGAGGCAGTCCACTTCACTCAGGTCGAGTCTGCTGCAGATCTGTATAAGGCTATTGTTGATCGCTACTCCACTCCCTCCTCTGCTTCACTCAGTCGCCTCCTCGTCCCCTTTATCTACCCTGACCTCGCCTCCTTTGAGACTGTCTCTGACCTCGTTACCCACCTTCGCTCCCTTGACGCTCGCTTTCGCGCTGCTTGCACTGAGGACCAGCTTGCCCTTGCCCCGCCCCCTATGTGGCTCACTATTCACTGGCTAGTCACTCGCCTCCCTGACCGCCTAGCCACAGCCCGCGACGCGCTTCTTCTGAAGCACCCCACTGAGCTTACCATCGATCTTCTTGAGACTGCTCTCTCGAAGATTGAGAATAACCTCCTCGCTGTTGCCTCTGCCTCTTCCGCGCCTCCTCCTCGTCTTTTTGAGGGGTGTGCGGTACCACAGCTTCCCACCTTCACTGCCTCCCTTGCCACCCCCGCGTCTTCTGCCTCTGAGGAGACGGCGGCTGTTTCTGTCTCTGGCGGACAGAAACGTGGCAAGGCCGGTAAGAAGGGCGGGAAGGGCGGCGGAGGTACTGGAGGTGGTGCGGGTAGTGGCGGTGGCGGTGGAGCAGGTGGTGGGAGTGGTGGTGGGGGTGGCTCGGGACCTGACGGCCCTCCTCTCGACACTGGAGTTTTCACTGGTGGTGAGGGGTTCCAGCAGCAGCAGCAGCCGGCTTCTCAGCAGCTGCCACCGCCTGGACAGCAGCAGCGGCAGGGACAGCAGCAGCAGCGACAGGGCCAGCCGCAGCGCCCGCCACATCCGCAGCCGCAGCAGTGGGGCCCTCCGCAGCCGTGGGGCTCTCCGCAGCAGTGGAGGTCTGCGGGTCCCCCGAGCACTGGGCGCAGTGCTGCCCCCTCCAGTCGGGGACCTCGCTCGGCCGGTCGCGACGTTGGTCCCTGTGAGTACTGGATCCTTACGGGTCCACGTAGGGACTCGTACTGTGGCCGCCCTGACCACTCTGCTGCACGCTGCTTCAGTCGTCTCGACGACCTCTACCGCTTCCACCACGGCCCCTCCGCTCCCCCGCCGCCGCGTTGGGGGACACTTCTTGCTCGTGGTATCTCTGTTTTTGATATGACTATGGATGATGCTAGGTCTTATGCCATGTATGCTGATGTTGACTATAGTGCTCCTGGATCTGTGTACTTGCCTGTGCCTAGCGTAGGCTCTTTGCCTGTTGCTAGAGTAGGTGCTAGTGTAGGATCTTGTTTAGCTACTAGTACAGGTGCTCCCTCGGCGGACGCGTCTCTCTCCTTCACACTGGACTCGGGAGCTTCACACTGTTTCTTCCGCGACCACACGACTCTCGCTCCACTGCCGGTGCCAGTCCCTGTAGCACTGGCCGATCCCTCTTCGGGACCGGTCATTGCGACTCACGCCACTACGCTCCCGTGCCCGGCTGCTCCTTCCGGTTCCCTGACTGGCCTCCACGTTCCTACGTTCTCTAGGAACCTGGTTGGTGTGGGCCCCCTGGCGAGACAGCACGTCGGAGTCTGGGTTGAGCCTTCTGGTGACACCGCGGTCTGTGTGGACGGTGACACGTACGCCCCCTTGGCCACTTTTCGCCAGGAGCCGGGCTCCGGTCTGTACACCCTCCACACCGACCCCCGTCAGGTTCCTCCGTCCCACCAGGTAGCCAGGTCCACTTAGGTTGCTGTGTCCGGTCCCGTTGCTGCGTCGTGCTCGTGTCGGTCGCTTGCCCACCCCTCCCTCCTCTGGCACCACCGCCTTGGTCACCCGTCCCTCCCTCGTCTTCGCGCTATGTCCAGTCAGCGTCTTGTCTTAGGCCTCCCCCGAGTCCTTCCGCCGCTCCCGCCGTCCCCAGCTCCTCCTTGCGGTCCTTGTGTCCAGGGTCGGCTGCGCGCCACCCCTCACTCCTCCTCCTTCGTCCGGCCTCCGAGCCCTTTGAGACACTCCACTTAGAAGTCTAGGACCCCGCTTCCCGCCTTGGCCCTGAGCGGGAGAGTTTCTTTCTGGTGGTCGTTGACGACTACTCTCGGTACACCACCGTGTTCCCTTTGGCGAAGAAGTCCGACGTGACTTCTACGCTGATCCGGTGGCTGCTCGCCACCGAGAGTACTCGCCGTCGTCGTGTCAGTTGTCTCCACTCCGACCGTGGGGGTGAGTTTCGCTCCGGCGTTCTCGCCAGATTCTGTGCTGAGCAGGGCATCTCCCAGTCCTGGACTCTTCCAGACTCTCCACAGCAGAATGGGGTTGCTGAGCGCCGCTTAGGCCTGGTCATGGAGATTGCCCGCACCTCCATGATCCACGCCCGCGCGCCCCATTTTCTGTGGCCCTACGCGGCTCGGTACGCCGCTCACCAGCTGAACCTCTGGCCTCGTGTCTCTCGGCCAGAGGCTTCACCGACCAGTCTTTGGACAGGGTCCCCTGGTGTAGCGTCGAGGTTTAGTGTCTGGGGCTGCTTGGCTCTTGTCCGCGACACCTCTGCGGACAAGATCTCACCTCGCGCCGTTCCCTGTGTCTTCCTTGGTTTCCCAGAGGACTCCTCTGACTTCACCTTTTACCACCCTCCCTCCCACCGGTTCTTTGACTCTCGTGACGTCCGTTTCGACGAGTCCGTCCCCTACTACGTCCGGTACCCCTGTCGAGGTCTCCCGGTTCCCCCCCCTCCCCTCTTCCTGGCTCCAGCTCCTCCTCCTCCCGCCCCTGCTCCTCCGGTACCCCCCCCTGTTCCCGCTCCGTCTGGTGTGTCCCACGCTACTCCCCCCCCCTCGGTACCCCCCCAGGTCTCTCCTCCTTCCCCACAGTCGTCCTCACAGCCTCCGCAGCAGCCGTCAGCGCTTCCTTTACCGGCCACTGCGGACTCTGAGGGTGTTGGTGCTCGAGGTGAGGGCTCTGGCGGTGCTCGCTCTGGGGGTGCTGGCGTTGGAGCTGTTCGTGCACCTACAGGAGCCGCCCGTTCTGGGGGTGTTGGCGTTGGCGCTGAGCGTGCACCTGCCGCAGCTGCCCGTTCCGAGGGTACTGGAGCTCGTGGTGGTGCTGGAGCTAGTGGTGTTCCTGGAGCTGGAGGGTCTGGGACTGGTGCTGGTGCCACTGGAGGCACCACGACTGGGGGTGCGGGTACACCTCCTACAGGTGCTGGTCGTGCTGTCGCAGGGGGTACTCGCTCTGGGGGTGCTCAGCCGGGTACTGTCGAGGGCGGAGCTGGTTCTTCTTCTTCGTCTCCTGACACCACTCCTCCTCCTCACCCCTACCCTACTCGTTACCAGGCCCTTCTTCGTGTTGAGCGTGAGGAGCAGCAGCGTTTGGAGCGTGAGAGGTTGGAGGTTCAGCGGCGGGTGGAGCGTGAGCGGTTGGAGTTGCAGCGGGAGCAGCAGCAGCAGCAGCAGCAGCAGCAGCAGCCGGAGCAGCCTCCGGCCCCTGTTTCTGGCCTTCGGGCCCTTGGTCTCCCCTCCTCTCCTCCTGTGTTCTGTCCTGCGTTTCCTCCTCCGAACTCCGCTCCGGCTGTGTTCCCTCGTCCTCAGTCTCCTCCGTCTCCCTCTCCTCTCGCCCACACTTGGGCCTCTCGTCCTCCTCGTGCTCGTCCTTCGTCACCTGTCACTGACCTCCGTACTGTGTTGTTCCGTCCTAGTCCTCCTCGTTCTCCTCCGTCTGTCCTTCCTCGCCCTCCTGAGTCGTCTCTCACTGCCTCCCTGTCCACTCCGGTCACTGACTACTACCGCACGTACCGCCCCACTCTCTCTCGTGTTCTCGCCTCTCTTGTTACCGACCCTCGTGCCTCTCCTTCCTCCGTCGCGGTCCTCACTGCCGCTGTCACTGACTTTACTGCTACGCGTCGCCTTGACTACGCCACTCGTGTTGTGGCCGCTCCTCCTGTCCGTCCTCTGTCCGCCGGGGGTGAGTCTGCCCTTGGCTGTGACGTCCTAGAGGACAGACAGTTTGAGCTAGAGTTCCTGGCAGCTGCTTCGCCTCATCTCTGTGCCATGCTGCTCGCTCCTGAGGGAGACCCCGACGCTCCTTGGGCCTCTCAGTGGAGAGCTGCCATGGACGCAGAGATGACACAGGTCCACAGGCACTTACGTTGACGAGGTTCCCCCCCCAGGGGCGAACATAGTTGACGGCATGTGGATCTTCAAGGTGAAGCGGCCGCCGGGATCTCCCCCAGTCTTCAAGGCACGCTACGTGGCTAGAGGGTTCAGTCAGCGCGAGGGGGTTGACTTCTTTCAGACCTTCGCGCCCACCCCGAAGATGACCACTCTTCGGGTGTTACTTCACGTAGCGGCGCAGAGGGACTACGAGCTACACTCCCTCGACTTCTCCACCGCCTTCCTGCAGGGCAGCCTACACGAGGAGATCTGGCTGCGTCGTCCTCCGGGCTTCACTGGCACCTTCCCGCCTGGGACCCAGTGGAGCCTCAGACGACCGGTCTACGGTCTCCGTCAGGCACCCCGTGAGTGGCACGACACTCTCCGCTCTACTCTGTCCGACCTCGGGTTTGAGCCGTCTTCCGCCGACCCGTCGCTGTTTGTTCGTCGTGGGCGCACACCTTTCTTCGTTTTGGTCTACGTTGACGACGTGGTTTTTGCCACAGCCGACACAGTTGCACTGGCGGAGGTGAAGTCCGAACTGCAGAAGAGACACACCTGCACTGACCTTGGGGAACTGCGCCGCTACCTTGGCCTGCAGATCTCCAGGGACAGAGCCGCTCGCACCATCACTCTGACTCAGTCACACATGGTGCAGCAGGTCCTTCAGCGGTTCGGGCTTCAGCACTCCTCTCCTACACCCACCCCTCTTGCTGTAGACCACAGACTCACTGGGCCTTTTCCTGACGAGCCGTTCGAGCCCAGTGGTCCCTACGCAGAGCTGGTGGGCTGCCTCATGTACCTGATGACGTGCACTCGCCCGGACCTCGCCTTCCCTCTTAGCATCCTTTCTCGCTTTGTTGCGACTGGGAGACACCGTCCTGTTCACTGGACGGCGGCTAAGAGGGTGGCGAAGTACCTTGCCACGACATCAGACATGGGGCTTGTACTTGGAGGGACACAGCCAGTTGTACTCACCGGTCACTGCGACTCCTCCTACGCCGACGACGTTGAGACTCAGAGGTCTACGCAGGGTTACTGTTTCAGTCTGGGCTCTGGAGCTGTTTCGTGGAGGTCTACTCGGTCCTCCTCTGTTGCGACTTCTACCGCAGAGGCCGAGATCTACGCTGGAGCCCTTGCTGCACAGGAGCTACGCTGGTTGACCTTCTTGCTCACTGACCTTGGTGAGCGGCCGAGCTCTGCACCGACCTTGTTTGCTGACAACAAGGCGATGATTCTCCTGTGTCGTGAGCCTCGACTGGAGAGCAGAGTGAAGCACATCGACGTCAGGTACTTCCTCCTTCGAGAGTTGCAGAGACGCGGTCAGGCGCGTCTGGACTTCGTGGCCTCCGAGGCCAACACTGCAGACATCTTCACCAAGGCCCTTCAGCCTTGTGACCACCGCCGGTTTTGTCTGCAGTTAGGCCTCGTTGAGACTGGGTCTAGTAGACTGCAGTAGTGAGTTCTTGCCCCTTGTTTGTACTTACTATATAAATATTAGCTTGTACTCTCTTGAACTGGCCTTGTGGCCTCTTGTTTGTGCTCAGACTGGTGGTGACGTTGTGATCCACCCTGAGCTTTGTTTGCTCTCTTGCTTGTGACTGGTCTTGTGACTTAAGGTTGTGTTTTGTTGCTTGGCATTCCCCACTTAGGCTATGGGGGTGTGTCAAATGTTATAGCCTCTAGTGGGACATGCTATATGGGGTACAAACAGTTAGGGTTAGGCATTTGTACCCCAACACAATCAATCTAACTCATTCCGCTGTTTTCACTTTGTGAGAATGTCCACACAGGAATGTACCCTTATTATATTGCACTATCGAGTTACTATGGTGAATCATTTCTTTTCTCTGCCTATTACTGCCTGCTAGTTTCTACTTCGTCAGTGTATCGAGTGCAAACTTGCATCGAGGATTTTGAGAGCGCACTGAACCCCGTAGCACTGTCTTTCTCGTTAACACCATAATCCCCCGGATATAAGACCCCCCCAAAATAGAACACCCCCGGGTAGCTAATATGGGGGGAAGGCTTTATATAGTCTCGAAATCGTTATACCCCCCTTTTGAGAGGTGAAAAATATAAGACCCCCCCCCCCCCCCCCCCCCCCCCCCCCCCCCCCCCCCCCCCCCCGTTCCCTTGTAGGGGTGTTTCCATGTTGATTTCAAATGATCTTTCCAAATCGAAACATGTTTTTGTCAATTTACATCTGTGCTAGTTTTGTGTAGGCTATAGTGGGGTAGCCCATATAGGCTACAACCCAAAGTTAGGGTTAGTACTTGTACCCACATTTCATTCAATGCTCTCAACCCTGCTTGGTATTCTGACATGGTTTCAGAGCAGTAGGTCCGTAGGACCGGTTTTTTTTTTTTTTTTTTTTTTTTTTTTTTTTTTTTTCTTTCTTTCTTTCTTTCTTTCTTTCTTTCTTTCTTTCTTTCTTTCTTTTTCGGGCCCACCATACTTAGCCGACTGCGGTTACTGTGTTACCCCACTACCCTGCGTCGCGCTGCCCCGCGCACGCCCTGCCCTACCCTGGCGTCGCGCTGCCCCGCGCACGGCCTACCATGCTGCCCTGCGCGACGCGCCCTACGGCAGCCAGCGCGTCGCGCCCTGCTGCCCGGCGCGTCACGCCCTGCTGCAGCCCGTGCGTCGTGCCCTGCTGCCTCATGCGTCGTGCCTTGCTGCCCTGCGCGACGCGCCCTACGGCAGCCCGCGCGTCGCGCCCTGCTGCCCCGCGCGTCGCGCCCTGCTGCAGCCCGCGCGTCGCGCCCTACTGCCCCGCATGTCGTGCCCTGCTGCAGCCCGCGCGTCGCGCCCTGCTGCCCCGCGCGTCGCGCCCTGCTGCCCTGCGTGACGCGTCCTACTGCAGCCCGCACGTCGCGCCCTACTGCAGTCCGCGCGTCGCGCCCTGCTGCCCTGCACGAAGCGCGCCCTGCTGCTCGCGCCGCCCAAATCGAGCCGCACCGCCCAGCCCGAGCCGCGCCGCCCAGCCCGAGCCGCGAACCCTGACCTACCCGATCCGCCCTGCTGCTCGTGCTACTGCTGCTGCTGGTGGAGGTGCTGCTAGGAGTGCTGGAGGTGCTGCAGCCTAGCCTCACCGAGCCGCTCTGCTGCTCTTACTGCAGTGTCTCTGACTGACCCCTCAGGGGGCCCAGTCCTTGCACGGTCCACCACTGTGCTTCCGTGCCCGGCGGTTCCGTCTGGTTCGCTGTCAGGACTTCACCTCTCCTCGTTCTCTACGAACTTGGTGAGTAACACAGCTCTCCAGGACCAGTGGGTTGACACCTTTACCCCTGGAGGACAGCGTGTGGCGATCTGTACGTGCTCCAGGACTGAACGTCACCTGGCCACGTTCACCCGTCTTCCAGGGTCGAGTCTTTACACACTGACGATTGTGCCTCCTCAGGTAGCTGCTGTCGGTCAGGTGTCTGCGTCAGGTCTGGTAGCCTCCCCTTGTGAGTGTCGCTCCTTGTCGCACCAGACTCTTCTCTGGCACCACCGCCTTGGTCACCCCTCCTTGCAGCGTCTCCGTGGCATGCACCGTGACCTCCTAGTGTCTGGTCTTCCCAGGTCTCTGCCTCCCCTTCCTGCCTCGCCTGCCCCGCCCTGCCTTCCTTGTGTCGAGGGACGGCAGCGCGCCGCTCCTCACTCCTCCTCGTTTCCCCCGATAGAGGCTCCCCTGCAGACCCTCCACCTGGACGTGTGGGGCCCAGCCCGCGTTCGTGGACAGGGCGGTGAGCGGTACTTTCTGCTGGTTGTCGACGACTACTCGCGTTACACCACGGTCTTCCCCTTGCGCACCAAGGGTGAAGTCCCTGCTGTCCTGATCCCTTGGATCCGAGCAGTTCGTCTCCAGCTCCGCCGCAGGTTCTGTACGGACCTTCCTGTCACGCGTCTGCACCCTAACAGATGTGGTGAGTTCACCTCCGACCTCTTGCGGGCCTTCTGTCAGGGGGAGGGCATCGAGCAGTCGTTCACGCTTCCGGGCTCACCGCAGCAAAATGGGGTTGCTGAGCGCCGCATTGGCTTGGTCATGGAGATCGGGCGTACCTCCTTGATCCATGCGGCGGCTCCCCATTTTCTGTGGCCGTTTGCAGTTTGGTACGCCGCGGAGCAGCTCAACCGCTGGCCCCGTGTCTTCTTGCCGGAGACCTCGCCCACACTGCGTTGGACGGGAGAGGTTGGCGATGCGTCGCGGTTCCGGGTCTGGGGTGCTCGTGCCCTTGTCCGCGATACGTCACCGGACAAGCTCTCCTCCTGCACCATTCCCTGTGTCTTTCTTGGCTTTGTCCCTGACGCGCCTGGCTGGCAGTTTTACCACCCCACCTCGCGCCGTGTCTTCCCCTCTCAGGACGTCACCTTTGACGAGTCGGTTCCTTTCTACCGTCTCTTCCCCTACCGCACTGCCCCTCTCCCTCCCCCGCCGCTTTTCCTCGCTCCAGGTCCCCCTCCGGTAGACCCCCTCCCCCCTCAGGGTCCTGCTCCTTCAGGTGTGTCTCAGGTAGACCCACTCCCCTTGGCTGAGCCTTTGGAGGTCACTTCCGACACCTCTGGCCCAGCTGAGGGGGGTGACGTTGCTGCTGACGCCCCGACAGCCTACCGCCGCACACCACGCTTGGAGACCCCTCCGGGTTTCCCGCCGCGATTGTCTTCGCCGCCTCTGCAGTCGGTTACTGTTGACTCTGGTGCTTTTGGGGGTGGTGCTACTCGGGGAAATGCGTCTGGGAGTGCTGAGCCTGTGCGTGAGGTGCTGGGGGGTGTGGAGCCTGGGGGTGCTGAGCCTACGAGTGCGGAGCCTGAGGGTGCTGAGCTGGAGGGTGCCGGGTCGGGGGGTGCTGAGTCAGCTGGCGTTCCTCCGGGTCTCGTTTCCCGGCGGGGACCTCTCTCACCACAGCAGCTACGAGAGTGGCTTGCGTGGCGTACCCGCCTGAGGAGTCGTGTTGCTGGAGCTGGAGGTCCTGCTGCTGGAGGTACGGCTGCTCGAGGTGCTGCGGTTGGAGCTGCTGGTGCTGCTCGTCGTGGAGGCGCTGGGAGTGCTGGTGTTTCTGGTTCTGGAGGTGCTCGTACTGGAGGTACTGGAGCTGCCAGGACTGGTGGTGCTACTGGAGCTGGAGGCCCTGGAGCTGCTAGCGCTGGAGGTGCTGGTGGTGCTGGTGGTTCTGGAGGAGCTGGAGCTGTTAGTCCTGGAGGTGCTCGTCCTGGAGGTACTGGAGCTGTCGAAGCTGACGGTGCTGCCAGGTGGTGATGGTGGTGCTGGCGCTGCTAGTCCCGGGGGTGCTCGTACTGGCGGTACTGGAGGCGCTCTCTCACCTCAGCAGCTGCGCGAGTGGTACGCTCAGCGCTACCGTTTTCAGAGTGGTGCTGCTGGAGCTGGAGGCCCTGGAGCTGGAGGCCCTGGGGCTGTCGACAATGGAGTTGGTGACCCCGGAGCTGGAGGTGCCGGTTCCTGGGGTGCTACTACTGGAGGTACAGGGGCTGGAGGCCCTGGAACTGGTGCTGTCGCCCCTGGAGTTGGAGGCCCCGGCGCTGGGAGTGCGGGGACTGTTTTTCTCTAATTTGGTGTGGGGTTGGTTGGAAACAGTGTGATTCCATCTGCTTACCAGGTGTGTCGTAGATTGTAGATGGTTTTTTACGAATCAGGTCCCAGATCGGAAGTGCTGTGGATCGTCGACGTTGGTCTACTTCCACTAATCACAGTAGTGACTGCGTGTGATCGTACCCGTTCAGTTGCAGCCGTGTTGCTATTTGCAGGCAATCCTAGAAACGCGTGGAAATCAAAGTGCAACGCCGCGTCTGGCTACACGTGGATATTGGTCTGGCCGACGATATCAGGCTATGGTGATTCATTGGCCTAATCCAAATGTCTCTGCCAATTCGATTTCGTGGTGGCGATCTGGTTACGAGATTTCGTTAGTAAGTAGCGAACGCCACAATCGAAGTAACCGATCAGTATAGTGACGCGGGACACTGTACGGATCGTCAATTATCTCACATGACGAGGACAAAACACGACATGAATCCTTTGTTCATTTTTTTTTCAAATTGTTTTTTCTCGTTAATATTATGTTTGAAACATTGTCAATACTTTAGATATCTACACTCGTCAGATACTGCATGTTTGTATACAGTAAGTCCATTCGTGTTTCATGCATTTATCACATTCAGATCAACAATGTTCACTTTTTTTCTGCTTGGCACTATCAGGACAGTTGTGAAACACTAACAGGTTTCCAGTACAGTTAGGCTACTACAAAGCATGGCAGCATTAATTCACTGTGCTCAATGCACACACTACAACACTACCTAGGCTAATCCATTGGGGAAGATGTGGGATTCATATCCCTCGATCAATATCTTGACATTAGGAGACATACGGAAGCCAGCAGGAGCCACGGGGTCCCAAATGGCGTGGTCTCCATTGTCATAGGTCTCCTTGATCCAACTCACCACGTGGGTGATTTTCAGCTCCACCTTCTGCTGGCTGACCGTTTCTAATGTGTCAAGAGTGGGGTTGGCACGGCCCCTGGCATTTGCCAAGGGCCATTCCACCTGCAAAATAAGAGAATAATAGTACGGTTTTCGGGTTTCAATGTTCAAAATCTGCAACGAAAGCATTGTCACTTACCACGTTGCAGGAATACCCCACAAGCGGGATTTTCACCATGATGGTCGTCGCCTTCTTGCTGCAAAAACCGCGCAGCAAGACGAGTTCAAACGATCGGTTGGCGAAGGGCCGCGAAGTCAGTATGCAGATGTGCCACTTTGAGCCAAAGCGCACTGTAAAGAACAATCAACACTATCACGTAAGTAAACAAAGCAATTAGACACCATGTTGTTATAGACAACTTACAATCTGCATCAACATGCCAGGAAAATCAGCAAGACCACGAACGTGGACACTAAATAATGGCTTACCATGCTGAAAGAAGAGCGTCCACTCGGCCGGAGTCCTGGTGATTGTGGGAGCCACGCCATCGTCCGCGAGTTCCTTCCCCTTGCTCTCGGTGACACATCCGCTCGGACCGCGACCATACGTCTTGATGTCAGAGTTGTAGTTGCTTCGCTTTTCTGACACCTTTCGCATGGCGATGTTCTCTTTGCAGGAAAGTTACGTATCCCTCGTGACTCCAGCTTCAGCGTACTTCTCCGCCATCATCTCCCGCAGTTCGGGCCACGACGGATAGAAGAGAATCCTCCACGCCGGTGCTGTTGTTGTCATGTAGGTGAAGGCCTCCAGTGCCTTTTTCTTAAACGACAGAAGACGTTTCGGGATTGGGGATCAAGACAATCATGGCGGTCAGTTGAGGAAACAGGAATTGGAAAGGGTAATTACTAAACGAAATTGTAAGTCCACGCGGAATCATGGCGGTCAGTTGGGGAATCAACAATTGTAAGCACTCGCATTTCTGTTTAGACACACGTACCCCAAACAGGTGGTACTGGTCTAGCATTGCCGGGACGATGACGACATTGTTTTGGTCCTTTGGCAACAACTGCAGGTCGTACGTGGGCAGAATGGCGGTGTTGACAACAACGCCATTCGAGTTGGTGGTGTTCGCAATTTGTTGGCGGGGGGCCTGGATCAAAGCATCCTGCTCTTGGAAACGCAGGGAAATGCTGGCGTACGCCGCCTCCTTATTGTCCAGCGCGATCTGCAAGTCGAGGGCGCGCTCCTGCGTTACCTTCAATGAGTTCTGGAGGTCTTCCACTTCAGAACAGAGCCGTACGATTTCATGGGACCCTGCAGATGGAGTGACTGATTTTGAAAAAACACACAAGAAACGATGCAAACTTTTTGTTAAAGTAACGAATAAGCATAATGGTGGGTTTAGGAACAAGCGAAAGATTTGCAGAAAAAAAAAAAAAAAAAAAAACAAAAAAACGATTATCAGAAGAAACAACAGACGTATCTGTACGTGCGCGAGAAACAACGAGAGGTGGCTGGGCGTTGACAGGCTCAGCAGCGGTGATTGTACCCTCAGCTACATCCACGAGGGCCTCTGTGAGATCCAGAGGTGCGTCTGGTACATCCCCGCTGTTAGGCGCCTCCTGAGGGTTTAGACTTGTCCCCATACCAGCCACAGCAGGAACAGATGTCGCTGGTGCTGTGTTTTGTGCGAGAGCTGCCATGCTACCCTTTTTCGGCTTCTTTCGCAGCTCCTGGGGAAGCATCCCATTCGCTTTCATAAGGTCTATGAATGTCATGAACGACTGGATCCTCTCGAGCACATTGCCGTTGTCGCCACCTGTCGCAGAGTCGTCTAGTGGTACACCAGTAGCATCCAGCGTGACAACGTCGTCACCGTTTTCTGGCGCGTGGGCTCGCTTCCTGCCACAAGGAGTTCCCTGTGCCCCTGACATGATGCAGGTCTGCGACTTACACTTGTCGCAGGCGATGTGGAAATGGTGATATATGACAGCTTAGCTGCGGTCGAAAGTCTGGCGCGACCACCTTTTTTTGTGAATCCAATGACAAGTGAAATACAGTTACATGACGCGCGTTTTCCCCGACATTTATAGGGGTACTGTATTATGTTCTTGATGACCGATCATTTTGGATGTTTTGGCACAAATAGAAATAAGGAGGAGCCCCAAACACCCTTTTGTTACGGGCCGTAGTTAAGTGCGAGGCCTATGCGGGAGTGTAGTTCAGAGGATGGGGGGCGCATCTTTGCATGTTTCGGGTTGCAATACACTTTGGCGGGTAGACACCGCATGCTGTGATTGCTCGCACATTTTTCTGCGATTCCACATACATGTGCGATTCCAGCATTCATGTGCGATTCCACCTTCATGCTGTAGGAGTGTCTCTCACATTCACGTGAGATTCCAGCTGGCAGATATGGGAGGCATTGGATTGGTTGGTAATGTGCATTTTTCAGGAACGTAAGCGTTGTGGTCGTGCGTCGCGCTGGGGGGTGATTACGCATCGCGTTTGCCAGTCGCGCACTGCCACCGTTCCTGTGACAAAATCGTGCGGTGTGAAAAGTTTCTGCCCCTGGCTTCGAGGAATTTAGAATGAAGTGAACCTCGGCTTTCGCTGCAGGGGTGTTTAGTTGACAAGTGCGACTGCACGGGCCGACCACCTACAGTATTTCTGCCGGTTGGGAGATGATGTAAATCAGACGTGTGCGCCACAGTCACAATGCAGAATAACCTCTTGGGTGGCAGCGTCACTGTTCCCCGTAATGTGCCGCTTCGGGATCCACCCAATTCGGTTGGGGATGCTGCAACACGTCGACCATGGGGGTATATCGCGAGATGAATCAGTACATTGAACTACACAGGTCAACATCATGTTATAGGATCACTTTGCATAAACAATGCTCTAAGATTTTGCCAAAATTACAGCCTAGCAACCAATGGTTTAAGGCTTGAAGCAATAGCGATAGGGGTAACTTGACGTCGTTTCAGAACATATATTTGTTTACAAGCCAACAATCCTCGGTCGGAGCAGTGCGGATCAGCTCTACAGCACGCAAGATACTAGTAACCGCAATCACGCTATAGCGCTCATTGGATGGTGCCCAATTGAGTGTCTTGCAACGGGTGGGGTGTCTGCTGCTCTACTTTCATCGTAGTATTTGATGAAAGCATATGGCTTCAGCACCCGCCCGATCCGGACCTGAAACAAGATCAACACCTTGGTGTACCACTCCGAGGTACCCGATTCATCCTCCCCCACGACCGCGATGTTGGAGAACCATGGCCGGCCGTAGAACATCGGTGCTGCTCTGACGAACTGTGGTAGGCGACTGAATGATGCATCAATGGCAGCTGGCATGGCTAACCCATTGTGGACCTGTGAGGTGAAGGTAGGGGTGGGAAAGGCATTATGGAGGGATATTAGTGCTTTCCTTGACGATGTATGATGGGGCATGTGCCATGGTGGTAAGATGTTGCATAACAAATCATAGGCAACTCATGTATCCAGGTCTAGAGCTTGGTGAAAGCATGGAATGGGACAATCTTAAATGTATGGTGTCGATTGTACGCCCCCCACAATCAGGGGCGTTGTTGAGGGTGCGCAAGAACGATAAGTCCGCAGATAACGCCGAGATGAACTCCAAATCTCGGCCAGCATCAGGGGTCAAGGGCACAACGTACGATGCCTCACGTCGGTTATGAGGCACCAAGAGCCGCCAACTCTCGCGAGACATCACCCTTTCCCCTGTTCTCTGTGCCTGCAGGCATGGGAAATGAAGATGTTTGGTAGGGCAAGTAACAGACACTAGAGTGTTAAACTGTATTATGCTTGTAGGCTGTAGTGGGGTAGCCAATATGGGGTACAACCCCAACTAGGGTTTCATATTTGTACCCAAACTTCTGCTAGTTCATCATTCTTGCCTAGTTCTTCTGAGATGGTATTCAGAGCAGGAGGTCCCTAGGACCTACCGACCGTTTTTTTTTTTAAGGGCCCACCACCGCTCGCTGCGGTTACCACGCTACCCCGTGCCCTAGCCTCGTAGCGCCCTCGTGCGCCCTCGTTAGCGCCCTCGCGCGCCCCTCGTTAGCGCCCTCGCGCGCACCCTCGTTAGCGCCCTCGCGCGCCCCTTCGTTAGCGCCCTCGCGCGCCCCTTGCTAGCGCCCTCGCGCGCCCCTTCACTAGCGCCCTCGCGCGCCCCTCGCCGAGCCGCCCGCTCGCAGCCCGCTCGCCCGCTCGCTGCCCGCTTCGCGGCCCGCTCGCTACGCAGCCCGCCCGCCCGCTCGCTGCCCGCTTCGCGGCCCGCCCGCTTCGCAGCCCGCTCGCTCGCTGCCCGCTTCGCGGCCCGCCCGCTTCGCAGCCCGCTCGCTCGCTGCCCGCTTCGCGGCCCGCCCGCTTCGCAGCCCGCTCGCCCCGCTGCCCGCTTCGCGGCCCGCCCACTTCGCAGCCCGCCCGCCCGCTAGCTGCCCACTTCGCGGCCCGCCCGCATCGCAGCCCGCTCGCCCCGCTGCCCGCTTCGCAGCCCGCCCGCCCGCCCGCTGCCCGCTTCGCGGCCCGCCCGCCACGCAGCGTCGCCCGCCCGCCGTGCTGCCCGCTTGCAGCGCCGCCTGCCCGCCGCGCTGCCCGCTTCCCGGCCCGTCCGCCGTGCTGCCCGCTCGCAGCGTCGCCCTCCCGTCGCGCTGACCGCTTGCAGCGCCGCCTGCCCGTAGCGCCAGCCTCGCCCGCTGCTCTCTATCCGTGCACAGTCGCCTTCCCCTGCTGCGGCAGCTTGCGTTACTCTGTCACACTGTCGCTATGGCTTCCATCCGCGTGCTGTCGTTCGATGCTGAGGGCCGCCCTGTGCGGTTCACCGCTTGGCTAGATGACCTGCAGCTGTTCCTCCTGAGCGATAGCAAGGAGCATGTGTCGCTCTATGATTACGCGTCTGGTGCTGCGCCTGCCCCTCCTGCCACAGCTGAGCTTAGTGTTCGTTCCCACTGGCAGACTCGTGACGCAGCTGCTCGCCTAGCCATTCGCAGTCACCTGCCGTTAGCTGAGCTAGAGCATTTTGGCGACTGCAAATCCGCTAAGGCCCTGTACGACGCTGTCGTCGCTCGCTACTCCTCGCCTGCCACAGCCGAGCTTAGCCGCCTCATGCTGCCGTACCTGTTCCCCGATCTGTCCACCTTTACTACAGTCGCCGATCTTATCACCCACCTTCGCACTAGTGATGCTCGCCTGCGTGCCGCCCTTCCCACCGAGTTCTGCGCTAAGAACCCCCCTCCACTGTACTGGACACTCCACTTCATAGTCACCCGTCTCCCTGACACCCTCCGCTCAGTTCGAGACCACTTCCTTGCTCGCTGTCCCACTGAGCTCACAGTCGCCCTCCTAGAGGAGCACCTGCTCGCGGCCGAAAAGAGCATTGTAGCTGTCGGTGCTGCT
The DNA here is from genome assembly GCA_947470075.1 of Closterium sp. Yama58-4. Taxonomy (NCBI): domain Eukaryota; kingdom Viridiplantae; phylum Streptophyta; class Zygnematophyceae; order Desmidiales; family Closteriaceae; genus Closterium; species Closterium sp. Yama58-4. Next base: position 71,415 of record CANIUD010000837.1, read on the forward strand.
CGTGGCGCTCCTCGCACCCCCATCTTTGAGGGGTGTTCTCCCTCTCCCCTCGCTCCCTCCTACGCTGCTGCTGCTGCTGTTGACTTCCTTGGTGCTGAGTCTGTTGGCGCTGCTTCTACTCCTGGTGGGAGGCGCCGCACCGGCAAGGGCAAGGGGGGCAAAAGTGGTGGTGGTGGCACTGGGGGGGGAGGAGGTGGGGGAGGTGGGGGGGGAGGCGGTGCTGGAGGGAGCGGTGGCGGGAGCGCTGGTGGGAGTGGGGTCGGTGGTGGAGACGGGGGCGGCGGAGGAAGCAGTGGCAGTAGTGGCGGCGGCGGCGGTGGCGGCGGTGGCGGTGGTGGCGGTGGTGGCGGTGCCGGTCGGAGCGGTGGTAGTGGTGGCGGCGGAGGTCGGAGTGGAGGCACTGGCTCGGGCCAGAGCTCCCAGCAGCAGCAGCGTCCCCAGACGACCCAGCAGCTTCGTGAGTGGCTTGCTCAGCGTGGGACGTCGGGGGCCAGTGCCCGCTGTTCTTATGTCATTCGCACAGGTGACCGCAAGGGACAGACGTGTGGGAGGTTCCACACCCCGTACCGCTGCTTCTCCCGCCTTGACGACGCTTGGCGTGAGGAGATGGGTGCGGATGTTGAGCGCCCCCGCTGGGCTGAGCTCATGAGGGCTGGTGTTGATGTCTTTGCTCTTGACTATGATGCTATTATTGCTGCCATGTATGCATTGACTGTTAGTGCCGAGGGAGACTGTTACTTGTGTGTGCCGCCTGACCCAGGTATAGAGCCCGCTGCCCTGGGTACTAGTGAGTCTGCTCTCTCTGGTATGGTGCCCCCTGTACTTGCTCCCCCCAGTGCTGTCCCGGCTGGTTTCGAGTCTGCTCTCTCAGGTACAGCACCCACAGAGACACCTCTCTCAGGTACCGCACCGGCTGAGGCCTGTCACACCTTCACCCTTGACTCAGGTGCTTCCCGTTGCTTCTTCCGTGACAGTACTGAGCTCACACCGCTTCCTGCACCGGTCCCAGTCTCCTTGGCTGACCCCTCTGGGGGCCCAGTCCTTGCCCAGTCCACCACTGTCCTCCCTTGTCCGGCGGTTCCGTCTGGCTCGTTGTCGGGTTTCCACCTCCCCTCGTTCTCGACGAACCTGGTGAGCAACGCTGTCCTCCAGGATCAGTGGGTTGACACCTTTACCCCTGGCGGACAGCGTGTGGCGATCTGCACGTGCTCCAGGACCGGCCGTCACCTGGCTACGTTCACCCGTCGGCCGGGGTCGAGTCTCTACACACTGACCACTGCGTCTCCCCAGGTAGCTGCTGTCGGTCAGGTGTCTGCGTCAGGTCTGGTGGCCCACGCCTGTGAGTGTCGTTCCCTGTCGCACCAGACTCTTCTCTGGCACCACCGCCTGGGTCACCCCTCCTTGCCACGCCTTCGTGGCATGCACCGTCGCCTCCTTGTGTCCGGTCTTCCCAGGTCCCTCCCTCCCCTCCCTGCCTCGCCTGCGCCACCTTGCCTTCCTTGCGTCGAGGGGCGGCAGCGCGCCGCCCCTCACTCCTCCTCGTTCCCCCCGACAGAGGCTCCTCTGGAGACCCTCCACCTGGACGTGTGGGGCCCAGCCCGCGTTCGTGGTCAGGGCGGTGAGCGGTACTTTTTGCTGGTTGTCGACGACTACTCGCGTTACACCACGGTCTTCCCCTTGCGCACCAAGGGTGAGGTCCCTGCTGTTCTGATCCCTTGGATCCGCACGGTTCGTCTCCAGCTCCGCCGCCGTTTCCGGACGGATCTTCCTGTCCTGCGTCTGCACTCTGACAGAGGTGGTGAGTTTTCCTCCGACCTCTTGAGGACCTTCTGTCAGGCGGAGGGCATCGAGCAGACCTTCACGCTTCCGGACTCCCCACAGCAGAATGGGGTTGCTGAGCGCCGCATTGGCCTGGTCATGGAGGTCGCTCGTACCTCCTTGGTCCACGCGGCGGCTCCCCATTTTCTGTGGCCGTTTGCTGTCCGGTACGCCGCGCATCAGCTCAACCTCTGGCCCCGTGTCTCCTTGCCGGAGACCTCGCCCACACTGCGTTGGACGGGGGAGGTTGGCGATGCGTCGCGCTTCCGGGTGTGGGGTGCTCGTGCCCTTGTCCGCGATACGTCCGCGGACAAGCTCTCCTCCCGCACGCTTCCCTGTGTCTTCCTTGGCTTTGTCCCTGACGCGCCTGGCTGGCAGTTTTACCACCCCACCTCGCGCCGGGTCTTCGCCTCTCAGGATGTCACCTTTGACGAGTCGGTCCCTTTTTACCGTCTCTTCCCCTACCGCACTGCCCCCCTCCCTCCCCCGCCGCTTTTCCTTGCTCCTGGTCCCCCTCCGGTAGACCCCCTTCCCCCTCAGGGTCCTGCTCCTTCAGGTGTCTCTCAGGTAGACCCTCCTCCCGTCGCTGAGCCTGTCGAGGTCACAGGTGACTCAGGTGCTGCTGCGGGTGGTGCTGCTGGGAGTGCTGAGCCTAGGGGTGCTGAGCCTGGGGGTGCTGGGCCTGGGGGTGCTGGGGCGGCAGGTGCTGGGACTGAGGGTGCTGGAGCTGAGGGTACGGTGCCTGAGAGTACGGAGCCTGGGGGTGCTGAGCCTGGGGGTGCTGAGCCTGCGGGTGCGGGGCCTGGGAGTGCTGGGACTACGGGTGCTGGAGCTGAGGGTACTGTGCCTGAGAGTTTGCCGCCTGGGGGTGCTGAGCCTGGGGGTGCTGCGACTGGGGGTGCTGAGCCTGCGGGTACTGAGCCTGCGGGTACTGAGCCTGGGGGTGCTGCTACTGAGCCTACGGAGCCTCGGGTTACTGCGTCTGGGGGTGCTCCGGTTCGGGGTGCTGAGCAGTCTCTCACACCGCAGCAGCTTCGCGACTGGTACGTCCGACGCTTTCGCCGTCCTAGTGGCTCGGCTGGAGTTTGGGGTGCTGGAGCTGCTCGTCCTGGGGGTGCTCGTACTGGGGGTACTGGAGCTGCCGGGACTGGCTGTTCTGGGAGCACTGTGACTGGAGCTGCTGGAGCTGGGGACTCTGGCGCTGGCGGTGCTAGCGGAGTTGGAGCTGCCGACTCTGGGGGTGGCGCTGCTGCTGGTGCTGCGGACCCACCTGGTGGAGCTGCTGCTGGTGCTGAGGAGTCGGACGGTGGAGCTGCTGCTGGAGCTGGGGACCCGGCCGGTGGAGCTGCTGCTGGTGCTGTGGACCCGGACGCTGGAGCTCCTACTGGTGCTGAGGACCCGGCCGCTGGAGTCCCGTCTGCTTCTGGAGACGCTGCACGGCCGCGACCGTACTTCGTACCGCTCCTTCAGCAGGTTCTTGGGCAGGCTCCTCCTCCTTGTCCTCCTCCCTCCGTAGAGTGTCCTCCGCCTGTCCAGCCGCAGTCACAGTTACCGCCTGCCTCGCCTCTCCCTGCTCCCTCTCCTTATACTGGTCCCACAGGAGGTCTTACAGAGCGTCGTGAGCCTGAGTCTCGTCCTGCGTCGCCTGTTCGTCCTGCTCGCACTGGTAGTCGTGTCCGTCGTGAGCGTCCTCCTCCTGTCCCAGGCACTCACTACATGACTCTGCGTCCCTCTACTGCTCCTCGGCGTGTCCCTCTACCGTCTCCTCCTGCGTCCTCTTTGCCTGCCGTTCCGGACCCTGAGTCTGACCGGTATCGCGCTGAGCACCCTACAGTCACGCGTCTCCTTGCTACTGTTGTCACTGACCCCACCTTTGAGTCCTCGGCTGCGTCTGCTCTGGTCTCTGAGTTGGTTGACTTTGCTGCTGCCTGTCGTCTAGACTACGCTGCTAGCCTTGTCGCTGAGTCAGAGTCTGCGTCTGTCTGTCCTCCGTCCGTCGGGGGTGAGTGTGCTCTTGGCACGGACGTCCTTGAGGACAGGCAGGAGGACTTTGACTCTCTTGCGGCTGCTGTACCTCATCTCGTGGCCTGGTTGCTTGCCCCTGAGGGAGACCCGGATGCAGTAGACATCCCCACTCCGCGCTCTTACGCAGAGGCGATGGCGGGTCCCTACTCCTCTCAGTGGCAGACAGCCATGGACGCAGAGATGGCATCCTGGAAGTCCACAGGCACCTACGTCGACGAGGTTCCCCCTCCTGGGGCGAACATCGTCGATGGCATGTGGATTTTCAGGGTGAAGCGGCCGCCAGGTTCTCCGCCTGTCTTCAAGGCTCGTTACGTTGCTAGAGGCTTCAGTCAGCGTCAGGGGGTCGACTTCTTCCAGACCTTCTCCCCCACCCCGAAGATGACCACTCTTCGGGTTCTGCTGCACGTTGCTGCTCAGCGTGACTACGAGCTTCACTCTCTTGACTTCAGCACAGCGTTCCTGCAGGGCAGCCTGCACGAGGAGATCTGGCTGCGCCGCCCACCTGGCTTTACTGGGTCGTTTCCCCCTGGTACCCAGTGGAGTCTCCGCCGGCCAGTCTACGGTCTCCGCCAGGCGCCACGTGAGTGGCACGACACACTGAGGACTACTCTTGCGGCTCTTGGGTTCGCGCCGTCTACTGCTGACCCGTCGCTGTTTCTGCGCACAGACACGTCGCTGCCGCCGTTCTACATCCTCGTGTACGTCGACGACTTGGTCTTTGCTACTGCTGACACTGAGGCACTCGCTCGTGTGAAGTCGGAGCTGCAGAAGAGACACACCTGCACTGACCTGGGTGAACTGCGTAGCTACCTTGGCTTGCAGATCACCCGGGACAGAGCTCGCCGCACCATCACCCTGACTCAGTCACACATGGTGCAGCAGGTCCTTCAGCGCTTCGGCTTCCAGTTCTCCTCACCACAGGCCACACCTCTGGCTACCAGCCACTCGCTCTCAGCTCCACCTTTGGACGAGTCCGTAGAGCCGAGTGGCCCGTACCCAGAGCTTGTAGGCTGCCTCATGTACTTGATGACTTGCACGCGACCTGACCTCGCGTACCCTCTTAGCATCCTTGCTCGTTACGTTGCGCCTGGGAGACACAGGCGAGAGCACTGGGAGGCTGCTAAGAGGGTGCTGCGTTACCTGTGCAGTACATCAGGCATGGGGCTGGTGCTTGGAGGACGCGACAGAGTTGTCCTCACTGGTCACTCGGACGCCTCTTGGGTGGACGACCTGGCTACGCAGCGGTCGTCACAGGGTTACACCTTCAGCCTTGGCTCTGGTTCTGTCTCGTGGCGGTCCACCCGCTCTTCCTCTGTTCTCGGCTCTAGTTGTGAGGCTGAGATCTACGCCACAGCCATGGCTGCACAGGAGTTACGCTGGCTCACCTACCTGCTGACTGACTTGGGAGAGCGGCCTAGTTCTCCTCCAGTTCTGTATGGTGACAACAAGGCGGCTCTTGCCTTGTGTCAGGAGCACAGACTGGAGCACAGGACGAAGCACATTGCTCTTCGCTACTTTCTTGCTCGAGAGCTTCAGCAGCGCGGTCAGCTTCGGCTTGTGTACGTGGACTCGAAGGCCAACACTGCTGATATCTTCACCAAGGCGCTCCCGCCTAGTGATCATCAGCGGCACTGTACTTCTTTAGGCCTTGTGTCCACGTTTCCTCACTTGCTCACTGCTTGACATTCTTTGTACTGTACTTTATATATATCTTGTTGCTTGCTTGCTAGGTTTTGATCACTGTGTTGCTTGTCTTGTACTATATCTAGCACTGCATGTGAACTGGCCTTGTGGCCTTTACTTGTGCTTGGAGTGTGGTGACGTTGTGATCCACCCTGGGCTTTGCTTTGCTTTGCTGGACTGGTCTTGTGACCCTTTGTTCTCCCCCACTTTGCCTATGGGGGTGTGTTAAACTGTATTATGCTTGTAGGCTGTAGTGGGGTAGCCAATATGGGGTACAACCCCAACTAGGGTTTCATATTTGTACCCAAACTTCTGCTAGTTCATCATTCTTGCCTAGTTCTTCTGAGATAGAGGTCCCCAAGAAGGTTTTATGTTGCAAACAATGGCTCACCTCTGACATGCACGTGTCGTAAGATTTGCGCTTGCCGAGGATTGGAGCGATAGATTCGAGCCGCAGACGCATGACCTCGCTGTTCATGATCTGCGACGTAGCCGTACGCGTATTCGAGGCTCGGTAGGGGTTCTTGATGTACTCAATGTGCAGGTGCTCGAACATCTGCGTTGAGTAGTGCTCGGGCAACCCCGCCCGACGAACCGAGTCAATGTAATGGCTGATTAGGTGCATCTTAATGAACCTCCATTTGGAGGCCTGCGTAGGAAACGCCGTAACGAGAGCAATGATCATCCTGTCGAAGAAAGAGAGTGGTGGTTCAAGTATTAAGCTTGGTTGAACCATGTGGACGACAGTCACATTGGGGATGGGTGCTTGGAAGAGTGTGAGTAGTAGCTTGATAGAATTATACGCGAGACGTGGACTTACCTCTCAGCCTTGTGCTTGAGACCTGGATGTGTAGAGATGGTAGACAATCCCGGCGGGTAGGTTTTGTTTTGCAAAAATGTTGTTATACCTTTTTGCACAAGAGGGGTGCGTGGATTGATGCGATGATGAACTTGTTCGTTTGCGCCACCGGCACAGCGCACAACGAACAAGGATGGCTCGTGAGGGCCCCCGATTTTGTGCAAGTCACCTTGCACGACTCGGGGTAATCGCACGCGTACGCATACAAACAAGGGTATGCCATGAGGCACCGCTCGGGTCGTGCACCCTCACCCCTGTGTGTGAGGCCTTCCTCAAAGGTTCCATGACCATTGAGAGGATGTGCTGGAAGACAACCAACTTATCGACAGAATCGTACTCAACAGTGAACTCCGGGAATAGTGCTAGCAATACGTGAACCCGTGGCTTCCAGCGATCGTGCTTGTCTTTGTTACCCAAAGTTAGGAAAACAGGATGACCTTTCGTACGACTCCGCTGGTCCATATGGGTCTCGTCGCTCGACAAGATGAGGGCGACAACGACACCTTTCGGATCAATCTTTTGCACCTCATTGTGTAGGGTGAACCACCAATCACCAGTTTTAGGTGTTGAGTACACATGGGTTTCGCCATCGGTGCGCGGGGTGGGTTTTAGAACTAGTTTTTCCGAGTTTTTGGGATGCGTCAATAGATCCACCATCCCAATGGCACCGTCACAAAAGAAAAACTCTAGTGTGGTTTTCGATTTCACTCGCACAAACCCGCGCCGCCAATTACGATGGGGATCAGGGACGCGCTCATCGACGTATTTTTCAACGTCTCGCGCATTGCGAAACACGTATTTTCAGGATTTGCAAGAGATTGTTAATAGCACTCTTGGAGAGGTTGGGCGTCAAGTGAGCAAATGCATCCGCAAATTGAGCGCATTGCTCTCACCTTCCTCGCAAGAGACGTCACCTTGTGTACCCTCATGTTGAACGCCCTCCTCAGCTTGGGATTCGGGCTGTATGTTGGTGGGGAGTGGGTCTTCAGAGGGGGGGGGATGAGTCTCATGCACGGGAGAGGATGGGGTGCTGATGGACAACGACGAGGTGGGCATGGTGACTTGTGCGATGCGGGGTAGATGCATGGTGCGTGTTGAATTCTGCTGCGAAATGCGATTGGCAGCGGTGATTCTGCAGGTTTCACCGTTTTAATGGTTTTTTCAGGGGGGCCCGGCCAGAGAAGCCTTCAGCCCCACATATTCCGCAAACATATGCCATCCTGCAATGGGGTAAGAGGAGGGGGGGAATGGGGACGGTGAGGTAGAACCGAGGGAGAGATAAGGGGGGGCGGACGATGGGGGACGAGGGCGGATGGAGGAGGGAAGTTGATGAGGGCAGAGATGAGAAGCATGCGGTTGTGATGGAATCCAGAGAGATGGGGAGGGAAGGGGATGGTGATGGGGGGGGAGGGGCGGGGGGTGAGAGCGACGAACGTGGGGGTGGGATGATGAGGGGATGGTGCAAAGCGACGGGGGCAATCAAAGGCGAGGTGCAACGGGAGATAAGGTGGGCCACGTGTGAGATCGAGCGCAACTCGAGCAAACGAAGTCGCCGGGGGACAGCAAAGGCGACCGGGAGAAGGCAGGCGATGGGGGAAGAGCGAAAGGTGGAAAGCAAATTCGACTGCGGGAAACAAAGGAGAGGGGGGGGGGGGGGTAATTAAAGGCGACGATGCGAAGCTACCGCGACGCGCATACGCGGCGGGACGGTGCGCCGCAAGGGCGACGGGGTGAAACAAAGGTGACCGTGGAAAGCGAGGTGCGACGGGAGATAAGGAGGGCCACGTGTGAGATCGTGTGCGACTCGAGCAAGCGAAGTCGACGGGGGACAGCAAAGGCGACCGGGGGAAGGCAGGCGATGGGGGAAGAGCGACAGGTGGAAAGCAAATTCGACCGCGGGAAACAAAGGAGGGGGGGGGGGGGGGGAATTAAAGGCGACGATGCAAAGCTACCGCGACGCGCATACGCGGCGGGACGGTGCGCCGCTAGGGCGACGAGGTGAAACAAAGGCGACGGTGGAAAGCGAGGTGCGACGAGAGATAAGGTGGGCCACGTGTGAGATCGTGTGCGACTCGAGCAAGCGAAGTCGACGGGGGACAGCAAAGGCGACCGGGGGAAGGCAGACGATGGGGGAAGCGCGATCGACGGGAAAAATCCTGGGTGATAAGGGGAGGTGACCGCGACGGAGGAATACGTGTGCGACGCGGGAAAGCGTGAGAGGCGGGGGAATCGACTACGCCGCGTGAAAGCGAGTGCGACTTACGTTTGAAATTAGATGGGTGAATGAAGAGCGACGGTTGGAAATATGGACGACGGTGGGAAGCGAGGGCGACACGGGAAGGCGAGTGCGACACGGGAAAACGAAGGCGCCACGGGAATGCGAGGGCGACGGGAGAAACCGACAGCGCGGATGGAGTGCGGGGGCGACGGAGGACAGGACAGGTGACGGGGGAAAGTGTGGCCGACGGGGGGAACAAAGCGACGGTGGGAAGAAAGGGCGACGCGGGAAAGCGTGCGGGACGGGGGATAACGACCGCTAAGAGGGAAAGCGTGGGCGGCGAGGAAAATAATAGGCGACGGGGTACGCCACGACGACATGGAAAGCGCACGAACATGGCGCGAACGTCTCGACGAGCATAATACGCACCACGAGATTATTCTAGAGGTATTAATAAGCCAAGTGGCTCACCTTGTGACAAGGCAAAACTCTAGCAACACTGCCGCTCAATAGGCGCGATACTAGCGGTGAACCCGCCTGCAGGCCCGCAAGTGAAGCCCCTAATTCCAGGCACCAGACGCAGTCTAAGCGGAAGGCGGTTGAGCGTGGTTTGTTGAGATTTTACTTCGAGGAATGCGCAAGTGCTCAATGCTCCGTGTGTACTGGATTCTAGAATTCCAATTTCCAGAGTCACAACTTCCTGAGAAGAAGGGGGGGGGCGATGACTGATTGCCGCACAAGAGAAGCACTAGGCGGACCGCGCCGAAATGCCCAAATGTGACATTTCGCGCCCCGCGAAAATCGGCGGTGCGTCGAAATCTTGTTTGACTAAAAAACAGCCGGGAAACATAGGTGTGGCCACCGGCCAACTGAACCGACCTATATACCCTTAAAACAAAAGGTAAACGGAAACATTACATTCTACCAATAGAGATAACATTTCAGACACAGTACTTCAAGGCAACACTATAATCACTATAACACAAAACGAGCAGCATATGAAATCAACTTATTTGCTTGCAAACTCGACTTTCACACAACAATTGCGCAACAGGAAGCTAATAACAAAACCTAAACGATGTTGGAAATTTAATTATACACTTTTAACATTGCACAAAATGTTATTATTCTCAATACAAGGTCTTGTTCATAGCTAGAGTGGATTTTACGATACGAAATGAACGACTTATGATGAGTAGCCTCCGTACCCTTAAAACGCACAAACAGTTGTGCAATGAATCGAACCAAATCTGTAACAGATGAGATGTATACACGCAAAAAGAAGATGCTTCACTAACGCGTATCCGAACCCTGTATTCTGACAAAACATGCAACCCCACGAAACAAACAGGTGGCGTAACAGAATGGGGAAGTTGTAACCACCTTGCGACATTCGCGACTGCTGAACCAAACCGTCCTGAATGGGCAGACACAGGCGGAGTGCAGAAGGGAGACAAGTGGCACACGAATATTACAATCTAATCCCATATCTCATCCAAACCAGCTCGACACCGACCCAACCCTAGACTAACGAACCTCAAGTGTAGTGTACAACGCACTTGACTGCAAAAGCAGGACAGTCAAGCGTCGTAGGCGCAGACCTATTAGGTTTCGGGATCTAGCCCGTATACTGTTCCAGCACTGTATGCTTGGTCACGACCATTTAAAGCTTTCGTATACATTTGACAGAAGGGGTTCAAAATCTTCTGAAATTTGAAACTTTGCCCGTGAGACCGTGAGGCCACTCCCTAAACCCAAAACCTGGATGACAAATGTATACTTCACAACCATTTGATAAAACTTAGAACTTAGACTAACGAACCTCTTCCTTTCCTGTCAGCCCAAGGAATGGGCGAACCACGCAAAAAATAACCAATTGGTTGACAGATACGAGCATGACTATTAGCACCGACACAACTAGCAGGAAACCAACCGTTCGCATTTCCCCACCCCCCCCAAAGTGACTCACAGGCAAACCCCTTGGGGCTCTCTTGGCTGACCCGGGATTTTTCCGATGAAGCGTGGGGAACATTGGCAGCCGCCTCTCTCTCTGCTCCTCTATCTCGCCCCACCCCTCCGTCTCTCCCCTTCCCGTCCTCTTCCATTGCTGTACCTCCCTGTGCAACATCTCACTCCATCACATCAAATGTCGCTTCTGAGTGCATGATATGGCGTGGTGTATGGGTGCATGCTGTAAGGCATGTTGCTCAGTTCATGATGCACGGCATCTTGGCATTGCATGACATGATGACATGGCATGGCATGGTGCATGGTGCATGGTGCATGGTGCACTCGAGCAGGTTCTTTTCCGCCAACCACCACCACGTCCGCACGTCCTGCCACCAATGGCAGCTGTGCTGCTGCCACGTGGCAAGGGGCCCCGTGGCAGGACACGTGATAGTGGAAGTGGGCGTCTCAAGACTCTGCGCTGCACAATCAGCTGCTACGTGGGGTGCAGCGATTGCTCGACTTCGTGGCGGCCAATGAGATGCCTCTCTGGAGTGACGTGGCATGCAGGCGTGCAGTGAAGGTGAGAGGGGCGGCAGTGAAGGTGAGAGGGGCGGCAATGAAGGTGAGAGGGGCGGCAGTGAAGGTGAGAGGGGCGGCAGTGAAGGTGAGAGGGGCGGCAGTGAAGGTGAGAGGGGCGGCTGTTAGTGCTGGGTTGGAGTGCCGGCATGTCTCTCCGTGTTTTCTCTACGTCCAGACCTCAGTCTGCCACACTGCTCCCTTCCCCACGTCTCCTGCTCACCTGCTCCCCTTCTCCTCCCCATTCCTCCCTCTCCCCTCCCACTCCCCCCTTCCCACCCAGTTGCTCTACGAGGCGTGCAGTGCGGCGCTGCTGCACCTCCTGGCGTTCAACGCCCCCCCAGCGCTGCAGTCGGTGCGGCAGGCGGCAGTTCGCGTGTGTGCGCGCATGACCACTGCGGGGGCGCGCTGGTGGCGGGAGAGTGTCACGGGCGCCATGCTGCTCGCACTCTTATGCTACGTTGATGCCTCGGGTGAGGAGGGGGAGGAGGGTGAGGTGGGTGATGGTGGTGAGGTGGGTGATGGGGGTGAGGTGGGTGATGGGGGTGACGTGGGTGAGGAGTGTCGTGGGAGGGGTGGGCACTCCCATACCGATTGTGCAGCAGCGAAGAGATGAGGCGGTGGGTGCGAGGTGCAGGCGCCAACACCTCACCTCACCTCACCTCACTCACCTAACCTCACCGCTGCCCACTGATCAGTTGCACCTGGCGGCACGCACGCCCATTTGTTGTGGCGCTGTGCTGCATCTCATTGCGTGCCCTGCTTCTCATGGCGTCCAACGCCCTTGTGCCGTCCTTGTGACCCCTGCCCTGCTGTGCGCTGCACTGCTGCTATGCGTCTCGTCTCACCTCACCCTCGCAGCCCTTGGACCACTTTGTCCATGCTCCTCACTTTATTGTCCCTCCCCCACCCCATATAGTTCCCTTCCCTGCTCCCTGCCCCTGCTCACCCCATTCAACTCTAATTCAACTTACCTCTCCGCCCCCTCTCCCCGTGCACCCCGTGCACCCCATGTGCCCCTGCATTCCCCGTGTGCCCCTGCATGCCCCATGTGTCCCGCATGCCCCATGTGTCCCGCATGCCCCATGTGTCCCGCATGCCCCATGTGTCTCCCATTCCCGTCCCCTCTGCCCCCCCACCGCGCTCCCCGCTTCCCCCACTGCCTCACTGCACCCCTGCTTGCCTCGCTGTGGCGCCTCCATCTCTCACGCTCCGCGCCTGCTCTCAGCACCCATGGCACGGAGGGTGGCACGAGTGGCAAGGGCGCAAGGGGACAAGGGCAGGGATGGTGGAGGGGCGAGGGAGAGGAGAAGTGTGTGCGCGCGGGCAGCATTGGCTGTGGGGGCAGCAGGCACGGTTGATGAGAGGGGCGGGGGTGGGATGCATGCTCACACCGGTGGTGTGCTTCTGGTGAGGAGACCTGTGGAGGAGTGGCAGGCGCGGAGGGAGGGTCAAGGCAACACAGCAGCCCTGCAAAAGCGCACCACAGGTAGACCAGACAAGGCAGCAGCAACACCAGCGTAATGGCGGCGAGCCTTGTGCCCCGTGGCAGGGCAAGCAGGCAGCAGCGGTTGGCAGCAGTGGCTGCACGTGTGGTGCTGCTGCTGCAGCGCTGGCCGGCAGGTGGCAGGGAGGTGAAGAGGGAGCTGCTGCACGTGCCTGCACACCGCTCAGGTCGCAGGGGGCGCATGGTGAGTGGTGGGGCCCAGCCCTGTCGCTGCTGCATGGGGCGCACATGGATGGTTTTACCGCTGCTGTAGCGGGAAGCCGCATTGACCCTTCTATGTGCCATGGGTGAGTGGGTGTGGCTGCCTTCCTCCACGTCACATTCGCCTCACCTTGTTTTTTATACATTTCTTGGTGGAATGGAAGCAGCCCATCTGCAACCATGCTTAATGCCCGATGTATCACCGATGTCTAACTTAATCCCCGTGCTCCACCGATCCTATGCATTGAAATGATAGCTCTTATCCCCGCACCAACCCACCCACCCCTTCCCTCGCAGCGCAGGCCCTCGGTGTGCCATGTGCTGCTGCAGCCGCGCCTCCGCCTCCTCCCTTCCCTCACTCGCCACCTCTCACCACACCCGCTTCATTCTCCTCGTCGCCATCCTCCGGCCGTGTTGGCTGTCCCGCGTGCGCCAAGCAGCTCTCACTCTTCTGCGGGCATCGTTGTATGCTCCTTGCTCCAAGGCTAACATGCCTTTTATCACATGCACTCGCTTTTTGGTGGATCGTTTCGGTCGCTTTCCTCCCCCACTTCCACCCCCTTCCACCCCTTCCACCCCTTCCACCCCCTTCCACCCCCTTCCACCACCTTCCCCCACAAAAATCCGGTCAGTTTCTTCGCCAATCATGGCCACGATCGCGAGCATCGACAAAAAGCGTCAACAAGTTTGCCCAAACTTGATGATTTAGTCCTCTTCCACGAATGTGCCTCCCATACGCCTCCACACAATCACCATGAGTCATGGTGATGGTGGGTCCGCATGTGTTTCCCTTCTGGTCTGGAAATATGACCATATTCAATGACCAAAAGATTCGAACAAAAATTGCCCCCTGGAGCAGTCTTTTACTGATTCAACCGACGATTTATGGGACCGGTTTTTATCTGAAACAATAATACAGTAGCGGGGTGTGTTAACGTTGTCTTCCACATGCCTGTGTTGGTACTCCTTAGAGCCATCTACAGGGCCTCAGTTTCGTTTTAGGGTACCCTGAGCACTCAGGGTCCCTGGAGGGTTGTAACACTGATCTTCAGTGTTGCCTGCTTAGAAACACTGATTTTCCAGGGGTTAGTAAAAGAAAACACTGAGCACACAGGGTGTCGTTTAAAAAAACACTGATTGAGCAGTCGAGGGGATTGAACCCTTGATGTGAGAGCGAGCAAGAATGAGGGATTCAAGAGAACCCCTGCATGGTCGGCTGGTCGGACCGCACCACACGCCCTTGCGTGGTGAAATGGACACATTCAGCACTGGTCCACTGTCTTTGTGCGCAGCGAGCCCAAGAAAAAAACAACAAAGTCAGAGACAACGAAACATTGAAAAACCTGGAACAGCCACTCGAATAGCGCCATTGTGCAAACACTGCCCAAAATCAGCCAGGTCAGCCGTATGGGTCGAGCCGCAGGGGTGGCGTCAATGCACGCTGGGTAGATGAATGAACGGCGCGCCAATATGCGAGAATCGGAGTTTTCTGTTTCAGGGTCGACCCCGATACAACACTGACTCGTCAGTGTCATCAAACACAAAACACTGAAAATTCGGGGTTCCAAAAAAAAAAAACACTGATCCATCAGGGTCCTTAAAAAAAAAAAGGCTGATCCATCAGGTCCACAATAAAAAACAAGGGTCAAACTTCAGGAAATCAGGGTAAAATTCCTGACTTCTGAGGCCCTGGCCATCTAGCATTTCACATGCATGCATGCATGCCCTTGCTGATCTCGAACGGTCCTTGTTTTGATGTTGTGAGGGTACAGGCATGAATGTGTGAGGTGTAAGATACAAGTAAGAACCTCTCGCGCTCACCCTGCCCCCCTGTGTCTTTCGATCGTGCTCACCTGCCCCCTGTGTCTTCCTGATGCCCCATCACAGTGTGTGTGTGTGTGCAGAGCCACCCATCCTTCGCTGCGGCCTGCCTTACCACATCACCACCACCGCCACCACCGCTGCTGCAGCATCGCCCCTCACCCCCCTCCTCACCTTCTCTCTGCAAGCAGCTGTCACACCGCTCCCCTGCCCCCCTGCCACTGCCCACATCCACCCTCCCTCGCCTCATCTCATCCTCCTCTTCACCCGCCAGCTCAGCAGCCAGCCATGTGGCAGCATCTGCTGGCAAGCCCAGCAAGCCTCCTGCGCTGGCCGGGCGGCCATCATGATCTGGCTGTGTGCGGGCGGCAGGCATGTCTGCATCTGTGTTGATACATGCACTGCTGGGCGGCGGGGTGGATGGAGGCCAGGATGCACCCGGAACAGCAGCGAGGATCGGATGGGCAGGGGGAGCGTGATGGCAGGCGGGCGGGTGGGCGGGGGAGGAGCATTTGGGAGGGTCGCAAGCTGTCATGGCAGCAGCGTGGGGGGAAGTGAGATGGATGGCAGCTTTTGCCACGTGGGCAGTGTGTGATTCGGGGGATGCTGTGACTTTATTGAAGGCGAAAGAGGCAGGAGGCAGGGCGAGCAGGGGAGGAGGCAGGCAGTGGGGCCGGAAAAGGGCGAGGAGGTGGAGCGAGCGGGGGGGGGGAAGCGGATGGGCATGCGGGGCATGGAGCAGTAGCAGTAGCAGCGCTGGCATGGTGAGAAGTAGGCTATGGGGGTTGTGATGGTGTGGGAGGTGCGGTGCTCAGTGCAGTGCGGGTGGTGGTAGAGGCGTGTGTGTGGTGGTGGGTGGGTGGGTGGGTGGGTGGGTGGGTGGGTGGGTGGGTGGGTGGGTGGGTGGGTGGAGGCGTGGTGTGGGTGGCGGGGGGTGGGTGGGTGGTGGGTGGGGGTGCGGGGGCGGGGGGCGGTGTGGGCGGGCGGGCGGATGGGCGGGTGGGTGGGCTCTGCTACATGCGCGTGACAGCACGTGCTGTTGAACGCAAGTGCACTTGTACTTGCTTGTCTGTCCACATTGTGCGCCTTTCCTGCCGAGTTTGATGTGCAAACTGGTGCCGTCATGCATCCTGTGGTGCACTGCCCCATCACACTGCCTACTTGGATGTGCCACTCCTATCCATCACACCATACCTCTATCCGAATCACCCTCCTCCGTGATATCCTGCTGCCAGCATTCACCTTCTTCTATCCCTTACTCCCCAACCACCCCACCCACTGTTCTGCCAATGTGCAGCGCTCACCTTGTCGCGCTGCTCTCTCCCCCCTTCCACACACGCCTCCCCGAATGCTGCCAACACCTCACCATCACATGCACCCACCACTCCCCTCCACCGGCCACGGCCCATGCTCTGCTCGCCACACTACTCGCCCTCCTCTCCTCGCCCTGCCCCGCCCTCGCCTCTCTCTTCCACACCGCCCTCTCCCACGCGCTCTCACCACCACACACTCCGCCCTGCTGCGCCGTGTGCGGCGTGGGCCACAGGGGAGGGCGGGAGAGGGGGGGGGCGCAGGCAGCAAGCGGTGGTGCAGCCAGTGCCCACCACAATGCCCGCATGGCGGCAGGAGGTGCACGTAGCAACAGCACCAGCAGCGGCGGCCCTTAGCAGCAACAACGGGGGGTAGCAGGAGCCAGCAGCAGGGGTGCAGGGCAGAGGGTTAGCGCATCAGAAGGCGGGACGAGCCTAGCCTGAGGGGTTTGGCAGCCTCTGCCGTGCGCGAGGCCGCCCTGGCATGCCGACTCTGCTCGCGCCCTGCCCCTCTTCACTCCTCTGCACCGCTGCTCACCACTGACGCGCCACGGCAGGAGGGGGAAGCTGCGACGAAGCGCTGGGTTGTGGCAGCGGTGGCGTGTGACAGCAGGGTGGG
Organism: Closterium sp. Yama58-4; assembly: GCA_947470075.1. NCBI lineage: Eukaryota > Viridiplantae > Streptophyta > Zygnematophyceae > Desmidiales > Closteriaceae > Closterium > Closterium sp. Yama58-4. Next base: position 88,002 of record CANIUD010000837.1, read on the forward strand.
GAGGCGGTGCGGGGGCGGAGGGGGGCGTGCAGGCGGTGGGACTGGTGGTGGCTGCACGTGTGGCCCTGTGGAGTGTGGGAAACGAAGGGGAAGGGCAAGGTGAGGGGCAGGGAGAGGGGACAAGGGGGAGGTGAGCGGTTGGGTGATGATGGGAGGAGGTCGAGGGCGGAGGCGGAGGAAGGTTGGGGGAAGGCGAGGAGGTGGCAGGCAGAGGGCGAGAGGAGAGTGAGGGAGACGATGTGTGGGGATGGGATGAGGGGAATGAGGCGTGGTGGGGGAAGGAGGAGCTGGAGGGAGGGGAGAGACGAGATGATGGGGGTGATGGCGGGCAGGGAAGGCAGCGAGGGCAGTAGGAAAGCCGGTGGGGAGGAGGGTGCTGACGTCATGAGGCTGGGCGATGAGTGGGACAGACCATCATACAACGTGCGCCATACTGTGCTGACGTTCACAGCATGCAAGGTGCTGTACATATCCTGTTCTCCTGCCCTCACAGCCCTTCTCGCCCTCCTGCACCCGGCACAGCCATCACTATCCCTCCCCTTGTCGCCTCTCTCTCCCCCCCCTCCTCCCTGCCAGCCGTCTCACCCACAGCAGGCCACCAGAGTCATTGTCAACCACCCCCCCCTGCGTGCTCCTCCCTGACAACCTCATCCCCGCCCTCACTTGTCTCCTCCATCCCGTATCGCCTCCTGGCCTGCTCTGCCTCGCTGCTTGCTGCCTCTCCCTCTCTCCGCTCCCTCCCCTGCCCCCGCCTGCACTCCACTGTGCTGCCTGCTGCCGCACAGCAGCCCTCTCACCAGCCGCCCACCACAGTGAGCCCCTCCACTAGGAGTGCCCTCTGCTGTGGGCCGTGATATCCGCTGTGCCCTCTCCTGCCTCTCGCCTCCCTCCTCATCCTCCTCCGCCCTCCTCCCCCACTCATGCCTCAAACACTCACTTCATCCCGCTCACACCCCTCCCCTGCAAGCCCCAAGGCGCACGTGGCATTCCTCCTCACGCACCCCTCTGCGCCCACCTCCACCGCTGCCCGCCTCCCCATGCGAGTGTGGCGCACGCGGCAATCATGGCTGCCCGCTGCCCCGCCCTCGTCTCGCCCCTCACCTCCCCTCCGCCCTGCCCGCCTCTCCCCGCCTGCCCCCCCTCCCCCCCATAGCACCCCCTCTCTTCTCGATAAGGGAAAGGACGAGGGGGTGAATGGGCAAGGGACGGCAAGGGGGGGAGGGGAGGGGGCGGAGGGAGAGGAGGGGACGGTGAGGGAGGTGCGGCTGGGGAAGGGTGTGAGTGCTGAGACGTTCAGTCAGCTGTTGGAGTACATACACACGGGACAGGTGTCGCTCTCTCATTGGCCGTCAAAGGATCTGCTGCAGCTGGCTAAGAAGTGCCGGTTGGATGGTCTCGTTGCACTCCTCCTTCGCTGATTGGCAGATCTGGGGCCGTGATGATGCATTGGGTTGTGATCTGACGTCAGCACTTGGTCCTGCTGGACCGCCTTGGAGGTGAGGCATGGCAGCATGGGGCATGGCAGCATGGGGCATGGCATGGCAAGCATGGGCATGGCAGCATGGCAGCTGCAGGAGCTGCAGCTGCAGTGGCGTCCGCGCGAGACACTTACGCCCCAGCAGCTTCATGAGTGGTACGCTCAGAGTGGGGGGTCTCGGAGTACCGCTCGCTGCCAGTACGTCATTCGCACAGGTGCTCGGACTGGTCAGGCTTGCGGGACACTTGGTCACACACAGTCCCGCTGCTTCGCCCGTCCAAGCGACGCCTGGCGTACCGAGTTTGGCGACGCGGCTGAGCTCCCCACCTGGCTGGAGCTGCTTAGGCAGAGGGTAGATATCTTTGCTCTTGACTATGATGCTATTCTCACTGCTATGTATGCGTTGCCTACTAGTGCTGACGGTGCCTGTTACCTGTGCGTGCCGCCTGACCCCGGTATAGAGCCTGCTGCTCTAGGTGCTGGTGAGGCTACTGCTCTAGGTGCTAGTGCGTCTTCTGCTCTAGGTGCTGGTGAGGCTGCTGCTCTAGGTGCTAGTGCGTCTCCTGCTCTAGGTGCTGGTGAGTCTGCTCTCTCTGGTACTGCGCCTGCTGCGGTCTTGCACACCTTCACCCTTGACTCAGGAGCTTCCCGCTCCTTCTTTCGCGACTGCACCACACTCACGCCGCTTAGTCGGCCAGTTGCAGTCTCCCTGGCGGACCCCTCTGGGGGTCCTGTCCTTGCCCACTACTCCACGGTTCTGCCGTGTCCGGCCGCCCCGTCTGGCTCGCTGTCAGGTCTCTACCTCCCCTCGTTCTCTACGAACTTGGTGAGTGGAGCTGACCTCCAGGATGGCGGGGTTGACCAGTTCACTCCTGCGAGTCAGCGAGTGACTCACTGTACGTGTGCTCGGACGGGCCGACACCTGGCCACGTTTACCCGTGCGCCTGGCTCGAGTCTGTACACACTGACCACTGTGTCCCCTCAGGTAGCTGCGTCTGCGTCTGCGTCTGCGTCAGGTCAGCTGGCGGCCCCCTGCTCGTGTCCCGCTTTGTCGCACCAGACCCTCCTTTGGCACCACCGTCTTGGTCACCCCTCGGTGCAGCGCCTTCGTAGCATGCACCGCCGTGTCCTTGTCTCTGGTCTTCCCAGGGTTCTCCCTCCCCTCCCACCCTCGCCTGCTCCTCCTTGTCTTCCCTGTGTCGAGGGGCGGCAGCGCGCCGCTCCTCACTCCTCCTCGTTCCCTCCCACGGAGGCTCCCCTGCAGACTCTCCACCTGGACGTGTGGGGCCCAGCCCGCGTCAGTGGACCGGGCCACGACGAGCTTACTTCCTGCTGGTCGTCGACGACTACACGCGTTACACACATTACCACCACGGTCTTCCCTTTGCAGCGCAAGGGGGATGTCCCTGCTGTTTTGATCCCTTGGATCCGCGCTGCCCGTCTCCAGCTCCGCGAGCGGTTTCGGGACGGAGTTTCCCGTCCTGCGTCTGCACTCTGACAGAGGTGGTGAGTTCTCCTCCGACCTCTTGGCAGCCTTCTGTGCGGAGCACGGCATCCGTCAGACGTTCACGCTTCCGGCCTCTCCGCAGCAGAATGGGGTTGCTGAGCGCCGCATTGGCTTGGTCATGGAGGTCGCTCGTACCTCTATGATCCATGCGGCTGCCCCCCATTTTCTGTGGCCGTTTGCGGTCCGGTACGCCGCGCATCAGCTCAACCTCTGGCCCCGTGTCTCCTTACCGGAGACCTCGCCCACGCTGCTGTGGACGGGGAAGGTTGGCGATGCGTCGCGTTTCCGAGTCTGGGGTGCTCGTGCCTTTGTCCGCGATACCTCCGCGGACAAGCTCTCCGCCCGCGCTGTTCCCTGTGTCTTCCTTGGCTTTCCCCCTGACGCGCCTGGTTGGCAGTTTTACCACCCCACCTCGCGCCGTGTCTTTGCGTCTCAGGACGTCACGTTCGACGAGTCGGTTCCCTTTTACCATCTCTTCCCCTACCGCACTGCCCCCCTCCCCCCTCCGCCGCTCTTCCTCGCTCCAGGTGCTCCCCAGGTAGACCCCCTCCCCGCTCCCGGTCCTGCTCCTTCAGGTGTGTCTCAGGTTGACCCTCCTCCCTTGACTGCGCCGGTTGAGGTCACTAGTGACTCAGGTCCTGCTGCGGGTGGTCCTGCTCGGGGTACTACTTCTGGGGGTGCTGAGCCTGGGGGTGCGGAGCCTTGGGGTGCTGAGCCTGGGGGTGCGGAGCCTGAGGGTGCGGAGCCTGGAGGTGCTGAGCCTGAGTGTGAGGAGTCTGGGGGTGCTGAGCTTGGGGGTGCTGAGCCTGGGGGTGCTGCACCTAGGGGCGCCGAGGCGTCTGGTGAGCAGTCTCTCTGGAGCGGCCGTCTCCGTAGTCGCTCTGCTGGTGCCTCGCCGCTGCACTCTCGTCGTCTACTCCCTCTCTCCCCACAGCAGCTGCGTGAGTGGTACGTTGGCCGTCAGGGTCGCGCTGCTGGAGCTGGGGGCCCTGCTGCTGGGGGCGCTGAAGCTTGTGACTCTCCTACTAGAGTTGTTTCAGCTGGAGGTTCTGGAGTTGCTGGAGGTGCTGGCGCAGGTGGCGCTGGAGCTGGAGGTTCTGGAGCTGCTGCGGGTGCTGGCGCTGGAGGTTCTGGAGCTACTGGAGGTGCTGGCGCTGGTGGCGCTGGAGCTGGAGGTTCTGGAGCTGCTGAGGGTACTGAGCCTGTGCGTGTGGAGTCTGGGGGTGCTGAGTCTGGGGGTGCGGCGCCTGAGGGTACTGCGATTGCTGGGACGCGGTCTCCTTGGAGTGGCCGCCTTCTTTCTTCCGCGTGTGCCTCTCACCTCACAGCAGTTGCACGACTGGTACGGTCGCCGTCAGGTTCGCGCTGCTGGAGCTCGGGGCTCTGCCGCTGGAGGTGCTTCTGCTGACGCCACTGGAGCTGGGAGTGGTGCTGGTACTTTGTCTACTGGAGGTGCTGGAGTCGCTGGTCCCGGAGGTGCTCGTACTGGCAGTACTGGAGCTGCTGGGACTGGAGGTGCTGTGTCTGGGGGTGCTGCTGCTGGAGACACTGCGGCTGGAGACCCTGGGGCTGGAGGTGCCGGTTCTGGGGGTGCTGCTGCTGGAGACGCTGCGGCTGGTGGAGCTGGTCCTGGAGGAGCTGGTGCTGGAGGCGCTGGAGCTGTTGGTACTGGTGGCACGGCGCAGCCGAGACTGTTCTTCGCTCCGCCGTCTCCGTCGTCTCCGCCACCGCCTGACTCTGTGCTTCGCCAGGTTCTTAGCCTCCCGTCTTCTACTGGTCTTCCGTTACAGCCTGGCTCACCGCTGCCTGCTCCTTCTCCTTACACTGAGCAGCCAGGAGGTCTTGCTGAGCGTCGTGAGCCTGCGTCGCGTCCTGTCTCGCCTGTTCCCACTGGTCGTACCGGTCGTCGTGTTTCTCGTCCATGTCCGCCGGCTGTCTCCGGTACGCACCTCGTTGTCCGTCGTCCGTCCTCTGCTCTGCAGAGTGTTCCTCTGCCGTCTCCTCCTGCGTCCTCTCTGCCTGACGTTCCGGACCCTGAGTCTGACCGGTTTCGTGCTGAGCACCCTACTGTCACGCGTCTGTTGGCCACTGTTGTCACTGACCCTTCGTTTGAGTCGCCTGCTGCGTCTGCCTTGGTCGCTGAGCTTGTTGACTTTGCTGCTGCCTGTCATCTAGACTGCGCTGCGTCTTGTTGCTGAGTCTGCGTCTGTCTGTCCTCCGTCCGTCGGGGGTGAGTGTGCTCTTGGCACGGACGTCCTTGAGGACAGACAGGAGGACCTTGAGTGTCTTGCGGCCGCTGCGCCTCATCTCGTGGCCATGCTGCTTGCCCCTGAGGGAGACCCGGATGCTCTTGACATCCCTACCACCCGTGCTCTTACGCTGAGGCGATGGCGGGTCCCTACTCCTCTTAGTGGCAGACAGCTATGGACGCAGAGATGGCATCCTGGAAGTCCACAGGCACTTACGTTGACGAGGTTCCCCCTCCTAGGGCGAACATCGTCGATGGCATGTGGATTTTCAGGGTGAAGCGGCCGCCGGGCTCTCCGCCTGTCTTCAAGGCTCGTTACGTTGCTCGAGGCTTCAGTCAGCGACAAGGAGTTGACTTCTTCCAAACCTTCTCCCCCACCCCGAAGATGACCACTCTTCGGGTGCTGCTGCACGTTGCCGCTCAGCGTGACTACGAGCTTCACTCACTGGACTTCAGCACAGCCTTCTTACAGGGCAGCCTGCACGAGGAGATCTGGCTGCGCCGCCCACCTGGCTTCACTGGGTCGTTTCCCCCTGGTACCCAGTGGAGCCTCCGGCGGCCAGTCTACGGTCTCCGCCAGGCGCCTCGTGAGTGGCACGACACACTGAGGACTACACTTGCGGCTCTTGGGTTTGCTCCTTCGACTGCTGACCCGTCGCTGTTTCTGCGCACCGACACTTTGCTGCCGCCGTTCTACATCCTCGTGTATGTCGACGACTTGGTCTTTGCCACTGCTAACACTGAGGCTCTCGCCCTGGTGAAGTCGGAGCTGCAGAAGAGACACACGTGCACATACCTGGGTGAGCTGCGCAGCTACCTTGGCTTGCAGATCACCCGGGACAGAGCACGCCGCACCATCACTCTGACTCAGTCACACATGGTGCAGCAGGTCGTTCAGCGCTTCGGCTTCACCTGGTCCTCGCCACAGTCCACTCCGCTGGCTACAGGTCACTCGCTCTCAGCTCCACCTTCGGACGAGTCCGTAGAGCCGAGTGGTCCGTACCCAGAGCTAGTGGGCTGCCTCATGTACGTGATGACCTGCACTCGACCTGACCTTGCGTACCCTCTAGACCTTCTGGCTCGTTACGTGGCTCCTGGTCGACACCGAAAGGTGCACTGGGATGCTGCGAAGAGGGTAATGCGCTACTTGTGCAGTACGTCGGGCATGGGGCTCGTGCTTGGAGGGCGGAGAGACGTGGTCCTCACTGGGCACTCAGACGCTTCTTGGGTTGACGACCAGGCTACGCAGCGGTCGTCACAAGGTTACACTTTCAGCCTTGGCTCCGGTTCTGTTTCTTGGCGTTCTACTCGCTCGTCTTCTGTTCTCAGCTCCAGTTGTGAGGCTGAGATCTACGCCACTGCCATGGCTGCTCAGGAGTTACGCTGGCTCACTTACCTGCTGACCGACTTGGGAGAGCGGCCTCGTTCTCCTCCAGTGCTGTACGTCGACAACAAGGCTGCCATTGCCTTGTGTGAGGAGCACAGACTAGAGCACAGAACGAAGCACATCGCTCTGCGTTACTTTCTGGCTCGAGAGTTGCAGCAGCGTGGTCAGCTTCGTCTTGCACACGTGGCCACTCAGGCCAACACTGCTGATATATTCACCAAGGCACTTCCGTCTGGTGACCATCAGCGCTTTTGTACTTTGTTGGGCCTTGTGCCTACGTTTCCACACTTGCTGTAGACTCTGTCTGTACTGTGATCCATATATATATACCTGCATGCTTGCTCTTGCTAGGTAGTGATCACTGTACTGTTCTTGTTGCATATATACCTCTGCATGTGAACTGGCCTTGTGGCCCTTTGCTTGTGCTCAGTGTGTGTGGTGACGTTGTGATCCACCCTGAGCTTGCTTTGCTTTTCTTGACTGGTTTTGTGACCCCTTGCTCTCCCCCACTTTGCCTATGGGGGTGTGTCAAATTATATATGCTGCATATTGTGTAGGCTGTAGTGGGGTAGCCCATATGGGGTACAACCCAATTAGGGTTTACTACTTGTACTCCTGCATGCTGCTAGTTCATTCATTCCTGCCTAGTATTCTAACAGATGTTGCGGTGCGTCGACCAACGGCGGGGGAGGCGCATGCTCTGGAGGTCAGTGTTGCCGATCCCGAGTCAACGCTAGTACGCTAGCACTCTAATGCTAGGCAAACACCGTCTGAGCCATAACTTCGTAATGGCAGAACTTTTCGCGAGGCAACTTGGCTCATTTTAAAGCTCTTGGAGCGAGCTTCGATATAGCGAATTCTCAGCTTAATCCGACCGACGGTCTGCACGGCACGCTGCGCGACGTTCAAGGTACTCTTGCTGTTTTGACTAAGTCCTTCTTGATCCCTCTCTCTACAAACTCGGACCCGAGGATAGGGCTGGTCTTGTGCCAGGCACCCAGGGACCCTTGGAGGTCTATAGAAGTGGCGGCCAGGGAGTGGAAGCGCAGGAAGACGGGAGATAACGCGCCGCTGTTAGCGCGCAACCGGGGGGTGCAATTCACCCCTTTGATTGTTGAGACGTGGGGATGCCTAGGTGGACGTTTTCGGCGTTGGTTGCGGCAGCAGGGGGATGCACATTTTGGACTTGCCGTTTCGAGGGGGGCGTGTCGGGAGGATGATCAGGTTTCTCCTCGTATCTCATGGGATCCTTAAAGGCTATGATTGGGGTGGCATTGCAGCGTGCCCAGGCTCGAGTCATCTTGCTTCGCGCTGCATCGTCTATGGGCGGAGGAGATATCGATCTAGTGGACAGGGAGAGGGAGGACACTGAGGAGTTGGGGGGGGCACTGTGGGTGGATGCTCAGTATTTGGTGTCCGCCCCAGTGTGAGGGGCGTCGGGGGGGGGGGGGGGGGGAGAGGAGGGCTTCTAGATAGGGTGTTGGTTTGGGGGGTCATCTCTGTTGGGCTTTTGGTTTCCTTTTGGCTTTTCTTTCCCTATTTTTTTCCACACAAAAAAAAAAGTCTGAAATTTCAGACAAGTCAGTAAAAAAATCAGACAGGGTGCCTAAAAAGGTTCTTTGAGTTCAGACTAGGTAAAAAAAAAAAGTCTGAACGGACTCCAAAGTCTGATATCTAGGGCCCTGACCCTGATGCTTAAAACCCGCAGCCTGAATTACAAAAAGTGTTTTGAGGTGTTAACACTTTCCCTCCCGAACCTGGGTGGTTACCAAGTGTCCAACCAGTAAACGTGAGGAAGTCGCACGCAACGCAGGTAGGATCGCAAGGGTGCCTGGCAACGAGTTTGGCTGTGGGTGTGCACACCTAGCCAAGAAATTTGTAATTCAGGTCGACAGAAATCGGGGAGTCCTAGCCTACTGTTAGCCTAGCGCTCTGCTTAGATTTTGTTTTTTTACTCCAACTAGTGCAGTCTCAATCGCGATCTTTGCTCGTTGTGACGCACTCCCGTCGCATTAGGGTTACTCCCTCTGTCGCCTACGCTCATCCCTCCCGTCGCGTAATCATATTCCCCCCCGTGGCCCACGCTCACTCCCCTCCCGTCGCCTTCGCTCTTTCCCCTCCATCGTCCCACGCTCACTCCCTCGCGTCGTCTTCGCTCATTCCCCCCCGTCGCCCATGCTCACTCCCTACCGTCGTGTTCGCACACTCCCCTTCCGCCGCCCACGCTCACTCCCTCCCGTCGCGCTCGCTCACTCCCCTTCCGCCGCCCACGCGCACTCCGTCCCGTCGCGTTCGTCCACTCCCCTTCCACCGCCCACGCTCACTCCCCTCCCGTCGCGACTGTCCCCTCCGTCGCACACGCTCATTCCTCTCAAACGCCCATCTTCACTCCCCTCCGTCGCCCACGCTCACTCTCTCCCGTCGCCCACGCTCACTCCGACGGGAAGCACGCTCATTTTCCATCCGTCGCCCATGCTCACTGCCTGTACGTCGCACACGCTCACTCCCCTCCGTCGCCCACGCTCACCCCCCCCCGTCGCCTTCGCTCACTCCCCTTCCGCCGCCCACGCTCGCTCCCTCCCGTCGCGTTCGGCCCCATCCGTCGCCCACGCTCACTCCCCTGCCGTCGCCCATCCGCCTCACCCCATATCCACCCCACCCCATCTCCGCCTCACCCCATCTCCGCCTCACCCCATCTCCGCCTCACCCCATCTCCGCCTCACCCCATCTCCGCCTCACCCCATCTCCGCCTCACCCCATCTCCGCCTCACCCCATCTCCGCCTCACCCCATCTCCTCCTCACCCCAGCTCCGTCCGCGCGCACTCCCTCCCGTCGCGCGCGACAACTCCCCTTCCGCCGCCCACGTTCTCTCCCTCCCGCCCGCATTCACTCACCCCCCTCGCTCGGCCACGCGATTTCCCTCTTGTCGCCCACGCTCACACCACCCCGCCGCACACACTCTCCCCCCATCCGTCGCCCACGCTCACTGCCCGTACTCCGCACACGCTCACTTCCCTCCGTCGCCCACGCTCACCACCTGCCCCTCGCCTTCTCTCATTCCCCTCCGTCGCCTATGCTCCCTCCCCATCCCTTCCCTCCCCATCCCTTCCCTCCCCATCCCTTCCCTCCCCATCCCTTCCCTCCCCATCCCTTCCCTCCCCATCCCTTCCCTCCCCATCCCTTCCCTCCCCATCCCTTCCCTCCCCATCCCTTCCCTCCCCATCCCTCCTCTCCCCGTCCCCTCCTCTCCCCGTTCCCTCCTCTCCCCATCCCCGCCTCCCCATCCCCGCCTCCCCATCCCTTCCCTCTCCATCCCCCATCTCCCCATCCCTCACCTCCCAGTCTCTCATCTTACCATTCCTCTTCTACCCATCCCTCACCTCCCCATCCCCGTTCCGCCCCACCCCATTCCGCCCCAAACCCATCCCTCCTCACCTTTCCCCATCCCTCCTCTCCCCATCCGTCCTTTCCCCATCCGTCCTCCTCACCCCATCTCCTCCTCACCCCATCTCCTCCTCACCCCATCTCCTCACCCCATCCCCTCATCACCCCATCTCCTCCTCATCCCTCCTCTCCCCGTCCCCTCCTCTCCCCATGCCCTCCTCTCCCCGTCCCCTCCTCTCCCCGTCCCCTCCTCTCCCCGTTCCCTCCTCTCCCCGTCCCCTCCTCTCCCCGTCCCCTCCTCTCCCCGTTCCCTCCTCTCCCCGTCCCCTCCTCTCCCCGTTCCCTCCTCTCCCCGTTCCCTCCTCTCCCCGTCCCCTCCTCTCCCCCTCCCCTCCTATACGCATCCCCTCCTCTTTCAAACCCATCCTCTCTTGGTTTTTCCTCACCCCATCCCTTCATCTCCCCATCCCCTCCTCACCCCATCCCCTCCTCTCTCCATCCCCTCCTCTCCCCATCCCCTCCTCTCCCCATCCCCTCCTCTTCTCATCCCCTCCTCTCCCTGCCCCCTCTTCTTCCCATCCCCTCGTCTCCCTGTTCCCTCCTCTTCTTATCCCTTCCTTCCCCCATCCCGTTGCCCCTTTCCTCCATGTCTCTTCACTTTGTTCCCCCCGTCCTCCTTCCTCATTCCTCCCTGCCACCCTTTCTCCTCCCCTCTTTCCTCCCCAGCCTTTCTTCCTCCCCTCCCTTCTGCTTCTCTCCCCCCGTCCTCCCTACCTCCCTTCCCCCAACCATCACTAACTCCCTTCCTTCATTCCTGCATTCCTCGCTTCCTCCCTTCCTCCGTTCCTCCCTTCATCATTTGTCAGTTGTCATTCTTTTGCATCAGCCACTTCAGCCACGTCACATCTGACTTCCTGGTTTGTGTTTGTACAGGTCTTCTCTGCATCTGGTTGTGTTGTGGTTGTCAGGAACATGACATATAGACATGCCATGTATCGGATCGGATTGTTTTTTATGATACAGCATTATGAGCTTCAGAGCAGTCATACACATGACCACCAAGGAGTGCAACAAATTATTTACTAGTACTTTTTGTACGGTAAAAGTGAGGGGAATCACTCAATTTTATAAAAGACCTAAGTTGGGGGGGGTGTAATGTTGCTTCCCGTTTTTTTCTGCTATACTGCAAGCAATAAACCAGGCCGTAGTAAAGCCACAACATCTCGAGCTGGGCACCTGTACCCTGCATTGGGGGATACGGGGGTGAGTGAAGGGGGAAAGGCAGTAGACAGAATGAGCAGAAGGGAAGAGAAGAAGCAGCGGGGGACAGAGTGAGAAGGGGGGAAGAGAGGAAGCAGAGGGAAACAGAGTGAGCAGAAGTGAAGCGAGTGAGCAAGGGGGAAGAGAGTGAGAAGAGAAGGGGGGAAGTGATTGAGCCGGGGAAACAGAATGAGGAAGGGGGGAGAGAATGAGCAAGGGGGAAAGAGAACGAGCGAGGGGGAAGAGAATGAGCAAGGGGGAAGAGAATGAGCAAGGAGGAAGAGAATGGGCATGGGCAACGGTAAAGGAAGCGAGAGCGAAGAAGAGGGGAAGCTCGAAGAAGAGTGAGCGTTGGGAATGAGAGCGAGCCAGGAGGAAGGGGGTTGAGCAAAGGGAGAAAGAGAGCTGAAAGAGAGCTAGCATGGGGAAAGAGGGGTGAGAACAGGTGAAAAGGGAGTGAACAGGGGGGGGCAGGAGTGTGTGAAGCGGCAGATGGGTCAAAACACAGCAACTGGCACCAGCGCCCTTCCCTCTCTCACACCCTCGCCCGTGGCCAGTGCATGTCTGAGAAGCTTCTCTTGCTCAGCCATGCGGGCCAGAGCAGCCTTGTCCGTGCTGCCCTCGCCGAACAGCGCCGCCACGCCTCCGCCGCTGCCTGGCGTGTGCTGATGGCATGCGCCTTGTGCACGTCGAGATTGACCTTCTCCGCGTGCTTACATGCCACGTCCACCATCTTCGCCTGCCCCGTGGGGGGAAAGAGGGCGGGGAGTGGGGAGAGGAGGGAGAGAGCGGCAGGCAGGGATAGAAAGAGAAAGAGGAGGGAGGGATCGACAGAGATAGAAAGAAAGGGGAGAGGGTGAAGGGGTGATAGGAAAGGGGGGAGGGTACGCAGGGGGGTGACGGAGGACATTCATGAAGGAAAGTGAGCGCAATCAGGGGGGGAAAGTGAGCGCAATCAGGGGGGGAAAGTGAGCGCAATCAGGGGGGGAAAGTGAGCGCAATCAGGGGGGGAAAGTGAGCGCAATCAGGGGGGGAAAGTGAGCGCAATCAGGGGGGGAAAGTGAGCGCAATCAGGGGGGGAAAGTGAGCGCAATCTGGGGGGAAACTGAGCGTACGCAGGGGGGGAAACTGTGCGCAATCAGGGGGATAAACTGAGCGCAATCAGGGGGGGGAACTATAACGGGGTGGAAAACCAGGGCGTCGGCGCGAGAGAGGGGAATGGGCATGGGCGACGGAGAGAGGAAGAGAGGGCGAATAAGATGGGAATGAGGACGACGTCGACGCAGCAACAGGTGGGAGAGGAGAGGTCCACCGGGCGAGCGATGGGGAGGGGAAGCGAGGGCGACGGGCGGGGGAAGCGAAGGCGACGGGCGGGGGAAGCGAAGGCGACGGGCGGGGGAAGCGAAGGCGACGGGCGGGGGAAAGCGAGGTCGGCGGGCGGAGGAAGCGAGGGCGACGGGCGAGGCGAGGGTGGTAGGCGGGGAAAGCGAGAGCGACGACGGGGGAAGCGAGGGCGACGGGCAAGGGAAGCGAGGTCGACGGGATGGGAGAAGCGAGGGCGGGCGGAGGAAGCGAGGGCGACGGGCCGGGGGTGGCGAGGGCGACGGGCGAGGCGAGGGCGGTGGGCGGAGAGAGCAAGGGCGACAGTCGAGGGTCGCGAGGTCGGCAAAGTGCTAATTTCTCATTTCCTCACGCCCATTTTCTCCGTGCTTGACACTCGCATCTTGCGCCTGCGTTTCCCTTCGATTGCATATACGCGCTGCATCTACTAATTCGGGTTGTCTGAGATGTGTTCACCCAAAAACCCTAGCTGGTGTGTGTTGCTTGTATTTCCACCAGTGAATGAGTTGTTAGCTGTTATGTCGCACCGATTTTCCTACTCTGCTCCAGCCCTCAGGTTGTCGCTTTTTGTTTTCGTTAGCTCGCAACTTTCGCGATTCTTACAAACCTCACCCAAACCAAACCGAACCCAACCCGCACCTAGCGTTGACTCAAAAATGTAATTCAGGCTGCGGGTTTTAAAGCCGGCAGCCCAAATTGCACAAGTTTTAAAAGGTTGACGCGAGGGGGTTTTTGTGGTGAGGGTTTTGGCGAAAGATTCCAATTTCGTTTTTTTCGTTTTTTTTCGCCAAACCCAGCCCGCCCTCGTATTTCGCCCTGGGGGTTGGTTCAGTTCCCAAAAGTCCCAAATTGCAGGCACGCTTTTCTTCAAACCTTGAAAACACTAGTTCGTCAAGTTTTAAAAGCTTGACCCGCGCGGCCCGCAATTTGGGACTCGGGCTTTAAACGTCCCTAAAAGTGAATCTGAGGCCCTGCAGTAGAATCATCAGCGTGTTTATGTGTGACTACATAAGGCGAACATCAGCTTAGACTGCTAATAAAACCACTTAATATCATTTTTATCTTATGGTGGTATACCAGTTCAAATTCTCTGTTTTTTTACCATCTTCACGTAGAAAATGGTTTGTTTTGATGCAGAATGGGCACAAAACGTGGGCCATCCCTATGCGATTCGTACTGTAAATCATGCTTTCATCATGACCAAAGAAGCCTTTGTTTATGAAGCTTAACTATTGAAAACTGTCCAATTTTAGCTGCACTTGAAACGCGTATGCGCTGTTTTGCGCCACATCGCCAACACCCCGAGCAGGTGGCGTATGGCGGCCACAGGGTTCGCCTCCCTGCCTCCACCCACACCCATCACTTGGGCCCTCTCGCCACCTTTTGAACGTTGCAACTCCTTTACTCGCTCGCCTCCCGTGTGATGCGCTACCGACTAGCGCCTCCCGTGTGATGCGCTACCGACTTTTGCCTCCCGTGTGATGCGCTACCGACTATCGCCACCCGTGTGTTGCGCTACCGACTATCGCCTCCCGTTTGATGCGCTACCGACTATCGCCTCCTCACCACCTCTGCACCCACATTTCCGCCGCCTGCTCGTAGCGCCGCACAGTTGCTCGCCGCCGCCGCCGCTGCCGCCGCCGTCGTCGTCGTCGCCGCTGCCGACGTTGTGTGCGCAGCACCGCGCGGGCCGACCATCGCTAGCGGAACACGCGGGTGCGGCTAGCCCGCTCCGTGCAGCGACGTCCGTCCGCCGCGCATCAACAGCGCGCGCCATGCTCGCGCGTGTGCCCATCGCCAGTGCAATGACGATCAGGCCTGTCGCCGCTCATTCCTCCCCATGCCTCGCCGCATCCCAATCGCGCATACCGCCGACGGGCCCCGTTGGACCGCTGACCCTCTGCTTCGCCGCGCCCTCCTCGCGCTTTGCCTGAGCTGCCAGCGGACCGGCTGCTGAGCCATTAGTGTGACGGCCTGCCGCAAAGATGGCGACGGCTGGCAGGCAGACGCTGACGTCATCGGGGTCGGGCAAGATCGAGCAGGCGAATCTGGTGGCGGTGCGATTTGAGTTCAAAATTCACCTCGTCGAGGTCAGCTCCGCCCCCTCGTCTGCCTCCGCTGGTCCTGCTTCCCCGGCCGCCCCACTTCCCCCTTCCCCCGCTTCCCCTTCCCTCGTCCGGCTTCCCCCCTTCCCGCTTCCTTCGTCGTTCCTTGCGTCTTCCGCTCCCCACCTCATCTGCGTGCCTCCCCTCGTCCCCGCACGCCTGCCTCCGCGCCTCTGAGCGATATCCAGCCCCCTCTCTCTCCCTCTTCCCCCATTCTCCCTCCCTCGTCCCCTCACCCCCCCTATGCCCGTTCCCCGCCAACCGCCCGCCATCACCGCAGCTGCGCGGGTGGCTGCGCGCCTCCCCGCCGCTCATCATCCGCTGGCAGCGCGGGGACAGCCGCGCGGGCCTCTCCGCGCCCGTGTGGCCCCCCGACGGCCCCCACGTGCCGCTCAACCACACCTTCCGGGTACGCTGTGAGTGCACTCCCGCTTTGGGGACGGTTGGAGGGGGGGGAGAGAAGAGGTGGACGGATGCTGGGTGGTGTGGGGGGTGGGTGGGTTTGAGGCGGTGGGCGGGGCGGGTTGTGGTGGGCGGCGGTGGTGGCGGGTGGTGGTGGGCGGGTGGGCTGTCATCTCTAGGCGGCTGTGTTGCGCCGCTGCACTCATCGTCACTCACGCCAGCGCTCCCTCCTCCTCAGTGCTGAACCCCTTCCAACCCCCGCTCATGCTTAATCCACCTACTCCCACCCCTCGCTCCCCCACCCACCCCCGCCCATGTGGTCACGCCCTTCCTCTCCCACTCTCTCCCCCCCTTCTCGGCCCACCTCTCCAACCCCACTATCCCCACCCCACACCCTCTTCCCGCCCCCACCCCGCGACCCGCCCCTCCACCTTCCCAACCACTCCCATCATCCACCTCCCCCCACTCCCATCATCCTCCTCCCCCGACTCCCTTTCCCCCTTTTTCCTCCCCGTTCCCCCTTCCCCCCCCCTCCCTTTCCCCTTTTCTCCCTCTTCCCCCCCGCTTTCCCCCTTTTCCCCCCTTTTCCCCTTTTTACTCCCCCTTGCCCCACCACTCGCGCGCCTCGTCCTGTGTGGGGGGCGCAGATCCCAGTGACGCTGTACAGGGAGAGGGGCGCCCCCACGGCGCCCTACCTGCGCAAGGCAGCCACCTTCACGCTCCACCACGCGCTGCCCGCCGCCGCCGCCCACCCGAGCCACCCACCCGATGCACCATCCGAGCCTGCTTTCCAGGCTCGGCCCGAGCCTCTGGGGCGGGCGCAGCTGGACCTGGCTGAGCTGGCGGACTGCGACGGGGCGGTGGAGCGCCGCCTCAAGGTGGCGCCCGGGCCCGCCATGCTCGCTGACGTGGCGGCTGCTGATAGGCCGGCGGGGGCGGTGCTGGTGGTGAGCGTGGAGTGCGTTGGGAAGAAGCTCAGCCGCGAGGCGGCTGCTGAGGAGGCCCAGTGGTATGCCGGGGGGGGAGGGGCGCAGGGCATGGGCGCATGGGCATGGGCGCATGGGCATGGGCGCATGGGCATGGGCGCATGGGCATGGGCGCATGGGCATGGGCGCATGGGCGCATGGGGGCATGGGGCATGGGAGCATGCATGGGAGCATGGGAGCATGGCGTAAGGAGGGAGTGTGCTGGGTTGGTGTGATGGCCATTGAAGCGAGAGGGTGGGCGTGGGGTGGGGGGTTGATGGTATGGTAGCATTGGAGAGGTAGCTGGGTGCGGGGCAGGGCAGTGCATGCGATGGGTGGAGTGCATGCGATGGGTGGAGTGCATGCGATGGGTGGAGTGCATGCGATGGGTGCAGTGCAGGGTGGGGAGAGTGGAGAGGGGTGAGGTGGAACAAGAGGAGGGCAGCGGTGAGAGCGGGGCGAGACAGGGACGGTCAGGGGAGAGGGGTACCTGTGTTGTGGGCACGGCAGGTTTGAATCCGTTGTGTTGCCATAGCCATGCCTGCCCCCCATGCGTGGGGTTACAGCCATGCGTGGGGTCGTCCGTGGGTGCAAGGAGTGCAGCCATGGGAAGGCAACATCCAAGGCTCCACTCCATGCCCCACCATCCTCCTCCATGCCCCACCGTCCCGCTGCCACTCATGCCCTTGGCTGCTCTTGTGCCCCCCATCCGCCACCCATGCTGCCCCCATCCATCCCCCCTCCCAGCCTTGCAGCCCCCAGGGGTCATCGTCGCAACGCCTCCTCGCCGCTGCTGCCCTCCACCGCTCTGCACCGCGCGCCCGCCCCCTCGCACCTGCGTGCCTCCCCTCCGGCGTCGGGGTGTGTGTCGCCCGGCGTGCCATCAGCAGGCAGCGCGGGGTCATCGCTGGGCGAGGCCAACTTCCCTGCCCTGCCCGCGCTGCCCCCGGGGGCGGGCGGCGCGCTCACACAGGGCGACGCGCATGGGGTGCCCCATGGCCATGGCCGTGGGCCGTGGCAGCACGGGCAGGCTGTAGCAGAGAGAGAGGCGGATGGTGGGGAGGTGGAGAGGGACGAGAGAGAAGCAGCAGGGGGGGCAGCAGAGGGAGAAGGTGTGCAGAGCGGTGGCGATGTGAGCAGACGCAAGCAGCAGAGGCAGACGTGCAGAGGTGGCAAAACAGGCGCAAGCAATGGGTTGAGAGGAGTGAGGGAGCCGGGGGAAGATGTGGGAGAGGAGGTGCGGATAAGAAACGCTGGAGAGAGTGACGTGGCAGTGGGCGATTCTGGACCTCTCTCTGCCACTCCCTCCCCCTCTACAACGTTAGCAGTGCCTGCCAAGTCAGCAGCTTCCTCATCCACGTCATCACGACCTCCCTCCCATCCTCCGTCAGCCTCTGCTTCCCCTGTGCCCTCGCGCACCTCCTCTGTCTCGTCCGCAACCTCTGCATCCACATCAGCTTCGGCGTCCACGTCAGCTTCTGCCTCGTCAGCATCCACATCAGCATGCATGACGTCATCATCATCACACTCGCCACTGGCATCACCAGCAGCATCCGCGCCCCCCTCCTCCGCCATGTCTGCCACACGCGCCTTCCGCCTCGCTGCTGCGACCCATGCGCCCTCCCCTCAGCCTCAGGTACTGCCCCTCCCCTCCCCTCGGCGTCACACTCCATTTCTTCCCCTCCCTTCCTTCCCCCTTTCCTCCACTTCCTCTCCCCTCCTCGTCAGCTCTGCTCTGTGTGCCCCCCCCTACTTGGACACGCCCACACTATCCTCTCCTCTCTGCTCGTTGTCACCGAATATGCACGGTTGTGCATATAAGGTGCCAGTAATAAGGGGGTGTAGTGATGGTGTAACTATGTTGTGTTTGCAGATTCGAGGATGGGTAGGTGGGGGCTGGGAAATTGACGCGAAGTTGGTAGGAGAGCACCAAGGGGTGAAATCCATGCAACCAATGGGAACGAACCAACCCAGGCTCGAGCCGCACATTGAGAAATGCACGGTTCGAGCCAGGGTCAGGTAAGTTCACTCTCACACACACACACAATGCTTTCTGTTTGTTATCCTTTCGTATAGTGGATTGTTGTTGCCTCAAGCATTGCATACGGGTGACACACCACTTAGGGAGGACCTTTGAGGTGAGAGTCTCGTTTCTTTCATAACAAACAGAAAGTGTGCGCGTACAAGCATGGATATGTACGAGCTGCGTTACGGCAGGAATGACGGACGCCGTGAGGAGGATCGCTCACGGCGCGAACGCTCACGTGAGCGCGGGCGTTCATTGGAGAGGTCGCCGCGGCGACCTGAGCGCTCTCCGCGGAGGCCGGCCTTTCGCGCGGATCAGGTCCCTCTTGCGCCAGATCGGCAGGAGGGAAGATCCGCTCGAGAAGGAAGAGGCGGATCCAGATCTGTCACGATGGGAAGTGACCCATGGCGGACGGACGGGCGCCACGGAGCTGAGGGCGGTCATGGGTACCGTCAGGACACGGGAGCATACCGCTCGCCGGAAGAAGGCTATCGCCGTCGCAAAGATCGTGGCCGTGGGCGAGGTCTGGAGGAGCTCTTCTCGGGTCGCCAAGGCGATCTCGATGTGGATGGAGAAGAGGAGATAGACTCGGCGAATAAGGTGCAGGAGTTGGATCGTGAAGGCGAGACCAAGGGCGATGACGAGTTCCAGGAGGAAGGCGCAGGCGAGCAGCGCGAAATGCCCGTTGGAGTCAAGGACGACGATCCCGCGCAGGCGGGCGTGGCGGCGAAGCCAAGCGCGGCGGAGGCGGACGGACAGAGCGGTCGAAATCTGCAACGCGGCGGAGAGGAAGGTGACGGCGGGGGGCGTGGCAGTGGCGGACGCTCTCCAGATCCACGTCGGCGAGGTGACGGAGCACGCGGCGGCGGCATGCGCTCGCCTGATCCGCGGCTGAATCGTGACGGAGGGCGCAGCGGCGGTGCGCGCTCGCCAGATCCACGGCTGAATCATGTGAGGGGACGTGGCGGCGGCGCGCGCTCGCCAGATCCGCGGCTAACTCGGGATGTGGGACGTGGCGGTGGCGGACGCTCGCCAGAATCGCGGCGGAGCCGTGAAGGGGAGCGTGGTGGCGGCATGCGCTCGCCAGATGCACGGGTGCTGCGGGAGGAGAAGCGTGGAGGCGGCCATCGCTCGCCAGATCCGCGGCAGCACCGAGACGGTGGGCACTGGGGCAGAGCGCGCTCACCGGATTCGCAGAGGTATCACGATTGGAGGTGCGGGGGGGGTCGGCGCTCACCTGGTCCCTATCAACCCCGTGAGGAGAGACGAGGAGGCGGCTACCGCTCGCCTGAGCAGCAGCGTTATTATGGAGAGAAGCATGGAAGTGAGGCGCGCTCGCCTGACTGGCACATGCAGTACGAAGGAAGCCGGAGAGGTGGATTCGGTTCGCAGCAACGGCATCACAGTTGGGATGAAAGACGCGGTGGGGGATCTCGCTCCCCTGGCCGATATCAGCGGCATGATGGAAGGAACGCCGATGAGGGAGGACGAGACCAACGCGACAGCAGAGAGGGAGGCAGTGGGCTGATGCACAGCCTGGAGCGGGCCAGAGAGGCAAGGGAGGGAATGCTGCGGGCGAGAGAGAGAGGAACATCAGGAAGGTCTGCAGGAGGGCCGAGTGAAGCATGGGGAGAGGGTAAGGGAAGCTCAGCAATGGTCACGAGAGTGGAGGTGCCAGCGCGCTTCTCAGGAGATCAGCGCATGGGACCCACGCTGAAGAACTACCTGATGCAAGTGGGCAACGTGCGGTACAGGTGTGAGCGGAGCGGCATGGACTCAGTGGACTTCTTCCTGAGTCTGCCGAACACCCTGGAAGGGGAGGCAGAGACACTGTATAGATGAAGATGGATGAGCTGCTGGAGAGGGCGGGGAGGTACGGGGAAGACCCCACGGAAGCATTCCTGAGGAGACTGAAGCGGCAGTTTCCAGGCCACACCGCGGAGAAGATAAGGGAATTCCAGGACTTCAGGAAGGGGCGGGGCGAGTCACTACTCACCTGTTACAACCGACTGGTTAATCTGGCGGAGGACGTGAGTTGCGCAGATATGGCCCTGCTCGTGAGTAAGTTCCTGGACGGCCTGGAGGGCGCTTTGGGAAGCGGGCTGCGGATGAAGGTGTATGAGATGGGGGCTGAAACGACGCTTGAGGAAGTGTTTGAGCTAGGAGAGAAGATGGAGCTGGCCCAGAGGAAGTACGAAGCATATCGGCAACGACCGGCGGAGCGAGGCAGAGGACCTACATGGGCCGCAGCCATGATACCCGAAGAGAAGGACAGGGCAGTGGGAAGAGGGGTCAGCAGGCCTGATACGCGGACGTGCCACCGATGCGGGCAGCCAGGGCACTTGCGCAGAGACTGCAAGAACTGTGACTCCTGTGGCAAGCCAGGGCACCGGCGGCGGGAATGTCCAACGGCACCAAAGTGTGAAATTTGTGGGAAGGGAGGGCATGCAGCAAAGGAGTGCTATCAGCGGGAGGGAGCAGCGAAGAAAACGCCAGAGGAACTGGAGAAGCAGATCAGCAGGTTGCAAGCTCTGCTGCAGGCAATGGGACCACGACGGGAAGCAGAGGCGGGGATGTACGCCAAGGAAGAGGAGGAGGAAGATGTGGAGCAGGATGAGGAGGCCGCGTTCATGGTCTGGCCGGGAAGAGAAGAGAAGGAGATAGAGCATGAGGAGCAGCCAGCGTATATGGCATGGAGAGGAAGGGAAGAGATGGGGCTGCGCAGCGGAGGAAAGGACGCCCGGAAGGAACAGGTGAGGAAGGAGCGGGAGAGGAGACAGAAACCGGAGGAAAAGGAAGAAAGGTGCACCGCGGCGCGGCACCCTCAAGAAAGGTTGGCGTGTCAAACCTCCGTGCTGCTGATCCAAGGCGGTGCATTGTCAGTGGAAGGAGAGAAGGCTAAGACGGCAATCATAGATACGGGGGCACAGAGCGTAATACTCGGAAAGGGGATGGCAGAGAAGCTGGGACTGTGGGCACCAGACAGACACGTAGTGAAGGGGATGCTAGTGATGACCGCAGAAGGGGGGGAATCAAAGTGGATGCCCTGCACCAGGACGCCGATAGAGCTGACAGTGCTGAAGGGGGAGAAGCATGAAACGCCGGTCAGGATCAGGTGTGGGATTTCGGAGTCGGAGGATTTTGACGTCTTGGTGGGCACAGAGATGATCTTCGCATTGGGCATGACTATCTGCTTTTGGAAGGAGACCGTGGAGTTTCGAACCAGGTGGTGGAGGAAGGGCGAGCCGCTAGGGCAGCTGCCTGTGCAGTTTGTCAAGACAGAGCCAAAAAGGGCTTATAAGGCAAATCTGAAGGAGGGGGCAGCGGAACAGGGGGCACAAGAGAAAGCAGCAGGCACAAGAAGGGGTGGGGAGCCTAGGATGCACTTCATGGATGAACCGAGCCAACAGACAGATTGGCAACAACCCATTCGGCTGGTGGAACTGTTCGGGGGAATAGGGGCGGGACTGGCAGCAGTGGTGCGGAACGGAATCGCCGTGAAGCAATGGATCTACGTGGAGAAGGCACCAGAAGTGAGAAAAATAGCGGAACATCATGCGTGGAAGCTGCACAAGGAATTTTCGGAACTGCTGAAGGAAGAAGTGGTCAGGGCAGCCATGAGCCGAGGAGTGAACGACGTAAGGGCGATCACGGAAGCTGAAGTGGCGAGCTGGGGGCACGTGGACCTGCTGGTGGCTGGGTGGGAGTGCCAAGGGGTATCATGGGCAGGGAAGGGCAAGGGTGAGCAAGACCCAAGGACGCAGCTGATGGAGGATCTGTTCAGGATTATGGAATGGCTGCAGGCTAGGCAGGGCAGATTGGCATACCTGCTGGAGCACTTGGACATGAGTGGGGATGTGCGAGAACCAGTGAGACTGATGAAGGAAAGAGTGACCCAGCAGGTGGGTAAAGGGGTGAGCAGTGACGCGGCGCGGATGGGAGCATACGCCCATCGGCTCAGGATGTATTGGCAGAACGTGGTGCCAGTGGAAGACCTGCAGAAGGGGTACAGAGAGCAGGGGGGCGGAAGGTGAGCGATATACTGGAGCCAGGAAGAACGCCAGCACCTGTGAACAAAAAGAGCTACAGCAGACACTATCCGTGCAAACAGGTGGGGCAGGAGAGGCAAGCACTACCCACCCTGGTGTCGTATGAGGGGGCAGCAGGATATCGGATGGATGGGGAGCAGCCGGGCCCAGGATTGGTGCATGACCATAGGAAGGGACGGTGGGAAGAGCCCACGGCCTTGGAGAGGGAGCTGGCCATGGGGTATAAAGAGAACGCCACAGCAGCCCCGGGCGTGAGCGAGAAAGAGAGGAGGCGGGCAATGGGGAACGCCATGGATGGGTACATGATGCGGTGGCTGGTGCAGCGGATGTGGAAGGAGACCGTGTTGCATTGGGGATTGAAGGAGGGAGAAAGCACAGTGGCGACGGTCAGACAGGGGGTGTGGGCATGCCTGCCGAAAGAAGAGCCCGAGTGGAAGATAGGTGAGAGTATGAGTGAGGGAGGGAAGACAGCAATGCGGGCACTGTTGGTTAAGCATAGGAAGGGCTTCGCTTTCACCCTGCAGGAGTTGGGGAAATGCAAGATCAAGGAGATGGCACTGAAGCTGAGCAGTGATGAGCCGGTGTTCCACCGCAGGAGGAAGATGCCACCAGGGGATGAGGCGATCTGCAGGGAGAAAATAAAGGAGTTACTGGAAGACGGACTGATTAGGAGGTCAGAGTCTGAGTACGCTACCCCGACCGTGGTGGCAGCCAGGAAGGATTTTACAGGCGAGGTGCTGAGCCGGAGGATGTGCGGGGATTACAGAGATCTTAACAAGATCACAATGCCGGATAGGTACCCAATGCCGATGGCGGAAGAACTCTTTGACAAGCTGGCCGACGGGGTGTACTTCACGACGCTGGACCTGCGCCAGGGATTCAATCAAATCAAGATCAGAGAAGAAGATGTGAAGAAAACGGCCTTCCACGGACCGGACGGGTTGTACGAGTGGCTGTACATGCCCTTTGGTCTGAGGAACGCCTCGGCGGTGTTCCAGCGAGTCATGGACGCGGTGCTGCGGGAGATAGAGCACGCAGCGTGCTATATCGACGATGTCGTGATCTTCAGCTTGACCGAGCAGCAGCACCTGGAGGATGTGGAAAGGACACTGACGGCTATAGAAGAGGCAAGGGCTCACGTGTCACCCTAACAAGTGCAGATGGGGGGAGCAGACGGTGCAGTACCTGGGGTACGAGGTCACAGGGGGGCAGATTGGGATCCAGCAAGCGAAGGGGCAGGTGCTAGACAGGCTGAGGGAACCGAGAGACAAGTCAGGGCTGCGTGCAGTCTTGGGCTTCCTCAGCTATTATAGACGCTTTGTGCCGAACTTCAGCAAGAGAGCGACGGTGTTGAATGGGATGCTGCGAGAGGACAAGGCATGGGAGTGGGGAGAGAAGCAGAGGGAGGCACTGCAAGACCTCATGTCAGCTGTAAAGACGGCAACAGTATTGCGGCTGCCAGCAGCAGACCAGCCCTTCATCCTCTACACCGACTGGAGCAGCCAGGGGATGGGGGCAATACTGTGCCAAGAAGTACAGGGAGTGGAGAAGGTGGTGGCCTACGCCAGCAGGAGCTGCAACCCAGCAGAGGCGCAGTACAGCTCATACATTGGGGAGGGGCTGGCGGCAGTATGGGCGGTAGGACATTTCCGGGTATACCTACAGGGCAGAGAGTTTACACTAGTCACGGATCACCAGCCACTCACATGGCTGATGACGACGCCAGGCCTGACAGGAAGGAACGCGCGGTGGGCAGTAAAGCTGCAAGAATACGATTTCAAGATCAGGCACAGGCCGGGGAAGACACTGCAGCACGTTGATGGCCTTTCCCGCAACCCACCGCCGCTAGAAACAGAACAGGCAGCACAGGGGACGGAAAGGACAGAGCAGGAGCCAGCGCAGACCTTGATACTGCTGGCAAGGGAGGTGGAGCGGGCTGGTGCAAAAGGGAGTAAAGGGCCAGCTGACATCTGGCAGGATGCAAAGGCAATGGAGTGGTTGAAGGGAGAGACTGAGGAAGATGAGACAGTGCCCGAAAGGGTGAGGGCACGAGGGCACCACTACAGGTGGTATCAGCAGCAGCTGCAGATCAAGACGGAGGATGGCTGGAAGCTGGTGCCAGCGCCCGAGGAGCGTGAAGCAGTGATCAAGGAAGTACACACCAAGCTGGAACATTTCGGGCACGAGAGGACCGTGCATCTGCTGAAGACGGGCTGGTGGTGGGAAGGGATGCGCAGGCAGGTGAAAGAGTGGGTGGAGGGGTGTGAGGCATGTCAGAGGAGCAAAGCAAATCTGACGCAGGCCAAAGCAGAGCTGCACTCACTGCCCATCTGCGGGCTGGGGTTTCGCTGGTCCCTAGACCTCGCGGGAGAGTTGCCGCTGAGCAGGAGCGGGAATCAGTATATAGTGTTCATGGTGGAACATGTGAGTAAGTGGCTGGAAGTGAGGGCCATACCGAGCAAGAGCGCAAGGCACATTACAGCAGCCTTCAAAGCGCAGGTGGTGTGCCGATTTGAAGCATGCGGGGAGGTGCTCACAGATCATGGAACGGAGTTCCAGGGAGAGTTCAAGAAGTTGCTGGAGGAGTCTGGCATCACGCACCGAAGGACCTCCCGCTACCACCCGCAGAGCGACGGGCTGACTGAGCGAGCCGTGCAGACCTTTAAGCGGGGACTGCGGGCCTATGGGGAGCAGAGGAAGAGAGACTGGGATGAGGAGTTGGACTGGATAGCAGCAGGGTACAGGTTCGGAAAATAGGCAGCTTTGAAGGACCATTCCCCGTACAGCCTACTTTACGGACGAGAGCCCATACTGCCAGTGGGGGCACCGCGGGTATTGACAGACACAGTGACGGCGGGCATGATCAAGAACTGGGTAGCCCTGTCCGAGGTGAGAGCGCGCTACATGCGCTACATGATGCCAGCAGCACTGGAGAACCTGCACACCGCACAGCTGAGGGATGCCAGGAGATATGAACAGAGACAGCGCAAGGGAGAAGGACGAGCGATAAGGGGCGTCAGCGAAGGGCAGGAGGTGTATCTCAAGAGAGCAAAGCAGGACACCCTGGATGTAGGGCTGGGGACAGTCCGCTGGAAGGTCAAGGAGGTGCGCCCTTCGGGGGTGCTGGTCCTGGAGAATGACACGGGGGCGCAGTTAAAGGAGCATCAAACGTACGCTGCAGTGATCAGAGGAAGCGGGCCTCAGCGTAGTGGTCCTGTGACCCGCGCTCAAGCTGCGCAAGCACGGGCACAGGAGGGGGCAGAGGGTGGCTGAGGCAGCTGGAGTAAGGGAAGATGAACATGAGGACTAAGGCAGATAGGGGAATAGCTGTATCTCCGACAGCTGTCACCGAATATGCACGGTTGTGCATATAAGGTGCCAGTAATAAGGGGGTGTAGTGATGGTGTAACTATGTTGTGTTTGCAGATTCGAGGATGGGTAGGTGGGGGCTGGGAAATTGACGCGAAGTTGGTAGGAGAGCACCAAGGGGTGAAATCCATGCAACCAATGGGAACGAACCAACCCAGGCTCGAGCCGCACATTGAGAAATGCACGGTTCGAGCCAGGGTCAGGTAAGTTCACTCTCACACACACACACAATGCTTTCTGTTTGTTATCCTTTCGTATAGTGGATTGTTGTTGCCTCAAGCATTGCATACGGGTGACACACCACTTAGGGAGGACCTTTGAGGTGAGAGTCTCGTTTCTTTCAGAGGGTAGCTGAGGCAGCTGGAGTAAGGGAAGATGAACATGAGGACTAAGGCAGATAAGGGAATAGCTGTATCTCCGACATCGTCCGCACTCCCCACCTCCCCACATGCTCTTTTCTCCTCTCCTCTCGCCTCCCCCCCTCATGCACCCCGCCAGCCAGCCCCGGGGGCCAGGCAGCGCAGGAAGGCATCTCGCCGCTCGCAGTCGTATGGCGGCGCTGAGCTTGCAGCCTTCCACGCCGCCCCTTCTGCACCGCCTCCACCACCACACGCTGCAGCAGCAGCAGCACAAACGTCACCAGAAGCTGCCTGGGAAGATCCCGCTGATGCTGCCACTGCTCCCGCTGACGCCACTAATGCAGTCACCATTATATCAGCCGAGGCCAGCAGCACCCAGCATGCCTCATTGGTGGCAGCTCTGGTGAGTGCCCATCGCACTTCCATTCTTCACTCCCTCGCTCATCTCCCATCCCTGCTACTAACTCTCCATGTCTGTATTGCCTGTCCACCTTCCCTTGCTCCCTCCCCCCCCTTCCCATCTGATGTTTTTACTATCTCTTCGCCTCTGCAATCTTGCTTGCGTTTCCACTTGCACTCTCTTCCCCTGTTCACCCTTCTCTCTTGTACACCATCCTCTCCCGTCCACCCTCCTCTTTCTTTCAACCCCTCTGTCCCCCCCAGAGGGCGCAGCGCAAGGCAGCGGGCAGGCGGCACTCGTACGGGGGGCAGGAGCTCACTGCCATGCAAGCTGCACTCACACAGCCCCTCGCCACCGCCGATGCCGGCAGCACCAGTGACAGCAGCAGCACTGCCGGCAGCGGCACTGGCAGCAGGGCGGGCAGGCGGCGGGCGGCAGGGGGCAGCATGGACGTGCCCGCTCGCCCCGCCATGGCCCTCACGCGCTTCAGCCGCCATGCCAAACCGCCCCTCGCCACGCCCCCCTCCTCCCTCCCCCCCACTGCCGCTGCCACGCCCCTGGCCACCACGCCCCTGGCCCCACCGTCCGCCAGCAGTGCGCCCGCAGCCACTCCTCCCCTCCTGCCCCCGCCCAGCCTCCTGGCTCAGGCTGAAGCGCCGCCATCCCAAGCCACCCCTGCCGCTGCCGCTGTCGCTGTTGCTGCTGCTGCTGTAGGGGTGGCTGCTGGTGAGTCTGGGAAGGCAAGGCGTGGGGGTGGCAAGGAGAGGGCGGGTGGGGGTGGCAAGGAGAGGGCGCGGGGCATGAGGCAGATTGAGGCAGAGCTGCAGCAGAGGAGAGAGGCCGCCGCAGCCAGGGCAGCAGGCGGCACGGCAGAGGCAGCAGAGCAAGGCAGCGGGGCTACCGGGGCAGTGGAGGATGGTCCATGGGGGCAGCAGGTGGGGCACGTGGCGGTGGTGCGCGGGCAGGTGAGGGCAACATCGCTGGCAGAGCTGTACCGCGCCGCGGGGAGGGGCGGCGACCTGGACGGCGCAAGGAACGTGGCGCCGGCCCACGCCCTGCCCCATGTGCTCGCTGCCCCCCCCGCCCCGCTCTGCCCGCCCTTGCCCCTTGAGCCCCACCCGGGCTTGCTGCCGCACCTTCCCATTCCCCCGCCCCTGCCTGTGCCGCCTGCCCCTGCTGCCCCTGCGACATCCCAGTGCACGGCAGGCACAGGCACAGGCACAGGCACAGGCACAGGCACAGGCACAGGCACAGGCACAGGCACAGGCACAGGCACAGGCACAGGCACAGGCACAGGCACAGGCACAGGCACAGGCACAGGCACAGGCACAGGCACAGGCACAGGCAAAGGCAAAGGCACAGGCAAAGGCAAAGGCACAGGCACAGGCACAGGCACAGGCACAGGCACAGGCACAGGCACAGGCACAGGCACAGGCACAGGCACAGGCACAGGCACAGGCACAGGCACAGGCACAGGCAAAGGCAAAGGCACAGGCAAAGGCAAAGGCACAGGCACTGGCACAGGCACAGGCACAGGCACAGGCACAGGCACAGGCACAGGCACAGGCACAGGCACAGGCACAGGCACAGGCACAGGCACAGGCACAGGCACAGGCACAGGCACAGGCACAGGCACAGGCACAGGCACAGGCACAGGCACAGGCACAGGCACAGGCCCATCCCCAAGCATCTCACCCCCTTCCGTCCTCTTCTCCTCCACCTCTCCCCTCGTCGTCGCTATACCTCCCTGCACTGCCACTGCCCCATTCCCCCCCGCCGCTGCTCCTCCCCCTCCTGCCTCTGCCTCTGCGGCTTTTCCCCCTTGCCACCCCCCGCCCACTGCGTCGTCCCCTCCTGCCTCGCGCCCCCCCTCCCACCGCGACCTACTGGTGAGTGGCACATGGCTGGGGGGGGAGGGGGGGAAGGAGGGAGGGAGAGGG
This sequence comes from Closterium sp. Yama58-4, assembly GCA_947470075.1. Taxonomy (NCBI): domain Eukaryota; kingdom Viridiplantae; phylum Streptophyta; class Zygnematophyceae; order Desmidiales; family Closteriaceae; genus Closterium; species Closterium sp. Yama58-4. The sequence continues at coordinate 116,222 of CANIUD010000837.1, forward strand.
GAGCGGAGTGAAATTGGTGGGAAAGAGGGGGAAAGGGTGGGGGGATTGTGACAACAGGGGGCAGGGTTGAGGGAAATGGGGGAGAAGAGTGGGCGAGGGAGAGGTGGAGGCAAGAGGAGTTCACTAAAGGTTTGAGTGGTGTGGTGCGGTGCTGGCATGCAGGGCGGGTGGCACGCAGGGCGGGTGGCATCTCCCAACACCACAGCCCACTCCATGCCCGTCCCTCCCCCATCATCGTCCCTCTTGCATTCTGCTTCCTCTCCCCCTCTCCCCCGCCATCGCCTCACCCTACCACTTCCCCACCCTCCCCCCTCCCCTCCCTCTCCTGCTTTGATCCCCTCTCCTGCTTTGATCCCCTCTCCTGCTTTGATCCCCTCTCCTGCTTTGATCCCCTCTCCTGCTTTGATCCCCTCTCCTGCTTTGATCCCCTCTCCTGCTTTGATCCCCTCTCCTGCTTTGATCCCCTCTCCTGCTTTGATCCCCTCTCCTGCTTTGATCCCCTCTCCTGCTTTGATCCCCTCTCCTGCTTTTATCCCCTCTCCTGCTTTGATCCCCTCTCCTGCTTTGATCCCCTCTCCTGCTTTGATCCCCTCTCTTGCTTTGATCCCCTCTCCTGCTTTTATCCCCTCTCCTGCTTTTATCCCCTCCCCTTACTCAGAGGGCGCGCAAGGCAGCGCACAGCCGGCGCCCGCACTCGCTGGGGGGGGGGGAGTTTGCCGCACTCAGACTCGCCCACACCCCCACAGGAGGGTCGCCAGATTCCTCCACCGCTCTGCACCGCTCTCCACTCTCTTCCTCCTCCCGCCCCATAAATCCCGTTGCTGCTGTCGCCCTGGCCACGCTGCCCCGCCCTTCCATCTCCTCGCCTGCCCCTCCTGCTGCCCCTTCTGCCAGCGCAGAAGATGAGAGTGGGAGGAAGCGGCAGAGCAACAAGGGCATGAGGCAGGCAGCGGGAGGAGGGGCAGCAGCAGCAGCAGCAGCAGCAGTCAGCGGGTGTGGTGGCAGCACAGGCTGACGTGGCGAGCATGGTGGAGATGCCACGGGCTGCCACCACGGGCAGCATTCACACCACACCTGCCACCACCAGTGCTGCAGGTACTGCTTTCAGGAGGTGTGGGTCTCATGATGCGCCCTGCCTGCCCGCACACACACAGCACTCGCCCCGGGGAGGGGAGGGCAGCACAGGGGGGAGCGCAGAGCACGTGGCAGCAGCACCGCGTGCACAAGGTGGAGCAGCAGCATGGGCAGGCGCTGCCGGCGCTCACATGCCCCTCCCCTCTGCGCTGCCCCATGACCCAGCACTCCCCTCCGCCCTCCCTGGCCCTCTGCCTCTGCTGCACCGCCCTCCCACTGCCCTCGCTCCCACTGCCCTCGCCTCCGCTTCCCCTGCCTTGTCAGCTGGCTCTCCTGTGACGTCAGCAGGGTCGCCTGCCATGTCAGCAGGATCCCCAGCCTCCCTGTCCAATGAGCACGCGCCACGTGGCGCACAGCAGGCAGCAGCAGTGGCGGAGCTGAGGAGCAAGCTGAGGGTGCTGCTGGCGCCGGCGGCAGCAGAGCAGGCAGGCACGGGGGCGAGCAGCGACGTGGGCAGGCGGGGGGATGCCTGGGTTAAAGAGAGCCAACTGCCGCCACCTGTGGCGCCCGCTCCGCCCGCAACAGCTGGTGCCTCAGGCTCTCCCCCTTTTCACTCCTCCACAGCACACCCAACCTCTGGCCTCCCTGCCCCACACCACCACCCCCCCTCGCCTCCTCCCCTGCAACGCTCGCTCTCGGACCCACACACCCCGCGCCCCTCCGCCACGACCTTCCCCCTCGTCACTCCTCCCTCCCCCAATACAGTCTCAGCGCCGCGCTCGCCCGTTCCCCCGCCCTCTGCGCGCGCCCTGGGCTTTGCGTGTGCGCGCCGCCCCTTCATGCTGCCGCCCGACTGGCACGAGCGCAGCGGTGCTGAGAGCGCTGAGAGGCCACGCAGTGCAGAGGGGGAGAGAGGAGGGAGGGGCGTGCGGGCGTTCACATCAGTGGGGCACCGCGGGCTGCTGCCACGCGGCGTGCATGCAGGGGGGGCGGCAGCAGCAGCAGGAGCAGCAGCAGGGGGCGCGGGCAGCCATTCCGCCCTGACGGCTCGCGAGGTGCTGGCAGCACTGCGGCGCGTGCCGGGGCCGTACAGCTCGGGGCGGCTGGACGAGGTGGACGGCGTCGATGACGCCCTGCTGGGCGCTGGTGCCACGCCCAGAGTAGCGGGGGGTGGGGCGGGTGGTGGTGGTGGTGGTGGTGGTGGCGGCGGCGGAGGAGGTTCAGCGTGCTGGCTGTGGCGAGAGAGGTGGTGGAGAGGGAAGGCGGAGGGGCAGAGGGGGGCAGTGGCGATTATGCGAGTGGAGGTGACGCGGAGAGGGGAAAAGGTGGTGCGGAGGGCAGAGGAGAAGATGGGGAAGGCAGCGAGGACTCAGAGAGTGACGGCGATGGGGAGGGCGAGGAGGCAGCACGAGTGCGCATGGAGTGGAGGCGGGTGAGGAAGGAGAGGCAGCTGGTGGAGCAGGAGAGGGGCGAGGTGCAGCGCGTGCAGCGTGAGGTGGCGCGCTTCAAGCAGTGGGCGCACGACGAGCAGCAGCGGCTGCAGGGGGAGAGGCAGCGCGTGGAGGCGGAGAAGCAGCGCCTGGCGCCCTTTGAGGCGCGGTACCGCGCCTGGCAGCACCGCATCGCAGCGCAGGACGCCGCCACGGCCGCCCTGCGAGCGCACGCCAGCGCTGCCGCCACGGCCACGGCACACGTGGCGGCGCACACACACTCCCTGCGCCTGCACCTCGCCTCCGCCGCCCACCTCCTCGCCGCCACCAAGCAGCGCCTCGCTCACGACCGTGCCTCCGTGGCTGGCGCTCTGGCTCGGGCTGCAGAGGCTGAGGAGCGGGCACAGGCCGCGGAGAGGAGGTTCGGGAAGTTGCCGTGGGAGGTGCGGAGCGCGAGTGGCGTGGCGCGGGCGGTGCATGGCGTGGCGGCCCGGCATGGTTCGCCCGTGCTGCGCCTGCACGCCCCCGCCATGCGGTTGGCTCGTATAGTGGCCGTGGCATGGCGGGGCGGGACGAGTGAGGGGGCGGGGGAGGGGGCGGGGGTGGAGGAGAAGGAGGAGTTGTGGGGAGGAGTGGGGGAAATGGGCGAGGGGCGAGAGGAGGGCGGGCACAGGGGAGGGGAGGAGGGAGAGGGGAATGCATGGCAAGGGTGGCGTGCAGGCAAGGAAGGGATGGTGGTGGGCGAGGGGCACGCAAGGGAGCAGCGAGGTGAGGAGGGCAAGGCGCGTGGGTTGACAGGGGAGCACGTGGCACGCGTGGCAAGGGAGGTCATGCGCGCACTGCTGCTGGCGGCTCGGGCAGCGAGTGACAACCCATCGCGGGTGCTCTTCTGGTGGTCCAACACGGCCCTGCTGCGCTCCGCCCTGGCGCCCCTGGTGGCGGAGGAGCGGAGGAGGAACAGGGAGGGGAGGAAGGGTGAGGGGGCCACAGGTGGTGGTGTTGGGAATGGTGTTGCTGCTGCGAATGGTGGCGGTGGTGCATGTTGGCGTGGCACAGGTGATGACAGCAGGGGAGAGCACCCTCAGGTCCCTGGGGATTCTGAGGACCCCTGGCGCACCTTGGCGTATCTTGAGTCGCAGCTGCTGCAGCTGGAGCAATGGCAGCACGACAGGTGTCTGCACCTGGTGTGGACACGTGTCTTCCTGCCAGCCATGCAGCAGCGCCCTCCTGTGCTGCCCCGTCCCTTCCACCCGCCATCACACACCCCCCCCTTCACCCCCTCCTGGTCCTCCGCCCTCCTCTGCTCTGCCGCTGCCTCCCACCAGGCGTCCCTATGGCCCTTCTCCGCCCCCGCGCCCCCGCCGCCCTCACTCACAGGTGCCTTCACCCTTCGCCCTTCACTTAGGGAGGTCTGCTGCTCTAATTAACTTCTTTTTTCTCCCAAGAGTCTCACTGCTGCTGGCTAGTTGGTGCCCTCTCAAGTCTCCATGCATGCCTCGCTCAAGTCTCCATGCATGCCTCGCTCAAGTCACTTTCTCATCATCTCATGTATGTTACTCACGCACTTCCTTCCCCGGGAACGCTCACCTCAATCAAACCTTACCGCTGCACGTCACCCGTCAGGCCCGCTTCCCCTCTCCCCCTCTCTCCCCTCTCCCCCTCTTCCCCTCTCCCCCTCTTCCCCTCTCCCCCTCTTCCCCTCTCCCCCTCTCCCCCTATCCCGCTCTTCCCCTCTTCCCGTCTCCCCTTATGTGCAGCGGAGGAGGCACAGGCACCCTGGTGGGCGGGGCTGAGTGGTACAGAGCGGTGGGTGGCGGTGATGCACGAGGCAGCTGCGATGCTGTGTCCCCACAGGGCCATGGGCCACCACTGCGGCTGCCTCTATCCTCTTTTCAAGCAGGTCAGTGCTGCCTCTACCCGCTACTCACGCAAACACTTCCATGCCACCACCACGACTTATCACCCGCCTCACACCACGGTAAGCGCCTCACACCACGGTAAGCGCCTCACATCACGGTAAGCGCCTCACACCACGGTAAGCGCCTCACACCACGGTAAGCGCCTCACACCACGGTAAGCGCCTCACACCACGGTAAGCGCCTCACACCACGGTAAGCGCCTCACACCACGGTAAGCGCCTCACACCACGGTAAGCTTCTCTCAGCATCTCACAGCGCAGATCCAGTCCTCTCCTTCCATTGCTTTGTCCTCTCCTTCCATTGCTTTGTCCTCTCCTTCCATTGCTTTGTCCTCTCCTTCCATTGCTTTGTCCTCTCCTTCCATTGCTTTGTCCTCTCCTTCCATTGCTTTGTCCTCTCCTTCCATTGCTTTGTCCTCTCCTTCCATTGCTTTGTCCTCTCCTTCCATTGCTTTGTCCTCTCCTTCCATTGCTTTGTCCTCTCCTTCCATTGCTTTGTCCTCTCCTTCCATTGCTTTGTCCTCTCCTTCCATTGCTTTGTCCTCTCCTTCCATTGCTTTGTCCTCTCCTTCCATTGCTTTGTCCTCTCCTTCCATTGCTTTGTCCTCTCCTTCCATTGCTTTGTCCTCTCCTTCCATTGCTTTGTCCTCTCCTTCCATTGCTTTGTCCTCTCCTTCCATTGCTTTGTCCTCTCCTTCCATTGCTTTGTCCTCTCCTTCCATTGCTTTGTCCTCTCCTTCCATTGCTTTGTCCTCTCCTTCCATTGCTTTGTCCTCTCCTTCCATTGCTTTGTCCTCTCCTTCCATTGCTTTGTCCTCTCCTTCCATTGCTTTGTCCTCTCCTTCCATTGCTTTGTCCTCTCCTTCCATTGCTTTGTCCTCTCCTTCCATTGCTTTGTCCTCTCCTTCCATTGCTTTGTCCTCTCCTTCCATTGCTTTGTCCTCTCCTTCCATTGCTTTGTCCTCTCCTTCCATTGCTTTGTCCTCTCCTTCCATTGCTTTGTCCTCTCCTTCCATTGCTTTGTCCTCTCCTTCCATTGCTTTGTCCTCTCCTTCCATTGCTTTGTCCTCTCCTTCCATTGCTTTGTCCTCTCCTTCCATTGCTTTGTCCTCTCCTTCCATTGCTTTGTCCTCTCCTTCCATTGCTTTGTCCTCTCCTTCCATTGCTTTGTCCTCTCCTTCCATTGCTTTGTCCTCTCCTTCCATTGCTTTGTCCTCTCCTTCCATTGCTTTGTCCTCTCCTTCCATTGCTTTGTCCTCTCCTTCCATTGCTTTGTCCTCTCCTTCCATTGCTTTGTCCTCTCCTTCCATTGCTTTGTCCTCTCCTTCCATTGCTTTGTCCTCTCCTTCCATTGCTTTGTCCTCTCCTTCCATTGCTTTGTCCTCTCCTTCCATTGCTTTGTCCTCTCCTTCCATTGCTTTGTCCTCTCCTTCCATTGCTTTGTCCTCTCCTTCCATTGCTTTGTCCTCTCCTTCCATTGCTTTGTCCTCTCCTTCCATTGCTTTGTCCTCTCCTTCCATTGCTTTGTCCTCTCCTTCCATTGCTTTGTCCTCTCCTTCCATTGCTTTGTCCTCTCCTTCCATTGCTTTGTCCTCTCCTTCCATTGCTTTGTCCTCTCCTTCCATTGCTTTGTCCTCTCCTTCCATTGCTTTGTCCTCTCCTTCCATTGCTTTGTCCTCTCCTTCCATTGCTTTGTCCTCTCCTTCCATTGCTTTGTCCTCTCCTTCCATTGCTTTGTCCTCTCCTTCCATTGCTTTGTCCTCTCCTTCCATTGCTTTGTCCTCTCCTTCCATTGCTTTTCCCTTCTTCTTTACCCCCTTCATCTTCTTCTTCTTTACCCCCTTCATCTTCTTCTTCTTCTTTTCCCTTCTTCTTTACCCCTTCTTCTCCCCTTGATCCTTCTCCTCTCTGACGTCACGCCACTCTCATGTCACACCTCTCTCTTCCAAGCCAGCCGCCTTGCTCCCCATCTTCCCATCCCTTTGCCTGCTACACCTCACACAACCCCCTTATTCACCCCCTCCCCCTCCCCCTCTCCCACTTCCTCCCACCCCCCCCCTCCCCTCTCTCCCCTCAGGTGCTGCAGCAGTGCCAGCAGCGCCTGGACGTGGCACTCTTCAACGCGCTGCTGCGCTCCGGCAACGACGTGCTCTCCACCGACCCGGCTGCCGACCCTCTCACCGAACCTGCCGCCCTGCCCTTCCCTGCCAATGGCCGCTTCTGGGCCTCTCAAGGAGGGCTGCTGAAGCACACTGTAAGGGGGATGACTGAAAGACAGGGGGGGCTGCCTGCACACGTGTCAGCCTCTCATGACCTCTGCCATGCACTGCTATCCCTCTCATGACCTCTGCCATGCACTGCTATCCCTCTCATGACCTCTGCCATGCACTGCTATCCCTCTCATGACCTCTGCCATGCAGTGCTATCCCTCTCATGACCTCTGCCATGCAGTGCTATCCCTCTCATGACCTCTGCCATGCACTGCTATCCCTCTCATGACCTCTGCCATGCACTGCTATCCCTCTCATGACCTCTGCCATGCACTGCTATCCCTCTCATGACCTCTGTCATGCAGTGCTATCGATCTCATGACCTCTGCCATGCACTGCTATCCCTCTCATGACCTCTGCCATGCACTGCTATCCCTCTCATGACCTCTGCCATGCACTGCTATCCCTCTCATGACCTCTGCCATGCAGTGCTATCCCTCTCATGACCTCTGCCATGCACTGCTATCCCTCTCATGACCTCTGCCATGCACTGCTATCCCTCTCATGACCTCTGCCATGCAGTACTATCCCTCTCATGACCTCTGCCATGCACTGCTATCCCTCTCATGACCTCTGCCATGCAGTGCTATCCCTCTCATGACCTCTGTCATGCACTGCTATCCCTCTCATGACCTCTGCCATGCAGTGCTATCCCTCTCATGACCTCTGCCATGCACTGCTATCCCTCTCATGACCTCTGCCATGCAGTGCTATCCCTCTCATGACCTCTGCCATGCACTGCTATCCCTCTCATGACCTCTGCCATGCAGTGCTATCCCTCTCATGACGTCTGCCATGCACTGCTATCCCTCTCATGACCTCTGCCATGCAGTGCTATCCCTCTCATGACCTCTGCCATGCACTGCTATCCCTCTCATGACCTCTGCCATGCACTGCTATCCCTCTCATGACCTCTGCCATGCAGTGCTATCCCTCTCATGACCTCTGCCATGCAGTACTATCCCTCTCATGACCTCTGCCATGCACTGCTATCCCTCTCATGACCTCTGCCATGCAGTGCTATCCCTCTCATGACCTCTGCCATGCACTGCTATCCCTCTCATGACCTCTGCCATGCAGTGCTATCCCTCTCATGACCTCTGCCATGCACTGCTATCCCTCTCATGACCTCTGCCATGCACTGCTATCCCTCTCATGACCTCTGCCATGCACTGCTATCCCTCTCATGACCTCTGCCATGCAGTGCTATCCCTCTCATGACCTCTGCCATGCACTACTATCCCTCTCATGACCTCTGCCATGCAGTGCTATCCCTCTCATGACCTCTGCCATGCAGTGCTATCCCTCTCATGACCTCTGCCATGCACTGCTATCCCTCTCATGACCTCTGCCATGCACTGCTATCCCTCTCATGACCTCTGCCATGCAGTACTATCCCTCACCGCCGCTGCCCCTGTATCCTCATCATGCCTTATTGAGCCCCTGCCTCTCCACCATGCCTGTGTACCCTCTGCCCCCCCCCACGGCACGGCACGGCACGGCACGGCACGGGTGACGGCAACAGGTGTCGGAGTGGAGTGACTTCCTGGCAGACATGGACGCACACATCTCCTCACACTGCCCTGCTGCCACCACCGCCACCACCACCACTGCTTCTGCTGCTGCAGCACATGTTGGAGCCGCCCACGCTTCCCCCCCATCCCCCATCCTCCCCCCGCCCACCGTGCCGCCCTCCTTGCTCTCCTCCGCTCGCTTCTGGGCCGGCCAGTTGGAGCTCTTTGATTGGCCAGAGGGCACAGAGGGGCAGGGCGGGGCAGAAAAGCAAGGACGTGGAAATGGACTGGTGGGGCAGGGAGAGGGGTGGAGAGCGGTGACAGTGACAGACAGTGATGGCATGGGAGGTCCAACGGCGCGCAGCAGTGGTGGGTGTGAGGGGGGCACGGGTCAAAGGCACCACCCCGTTGCGCTGCTGCTGCTGGGAGGGCGCGAGGGGGAGGGGGGGGGGAGGGGGAGGAGGGGGAGGAGGGGGAGGGGAGGGGCATGGTGCAGCAGCTGATAGGCGGGCGGGCGGAGTGCTTCCCCCTGCTGAGGGCGCTGGCGCACGTGCTGCTGCTGCCCAAACAGGCCCTCTGTGACCGCCCTGTGCGGCGCCAGGTGCGGTGGGAGAGGAAAGTGGGGAAGACAATGGCGGGGAGAGCAATGTGGGGGAAGAGAGGGATAGGAGGGGAGGGATGAGAGCATTGGGAGCGGTAGAGGAGTGAGCAGTGAGAGCGAGTGACAGGGTTATTGCTGTGCGTGGTGATTGCCATCCGTGGCATGTGTGGCTGACTACGTCTTGTGATTGCTCATCCACGGCATGCATGTCGCCATGTCCGCCCCTGCAGGTGTACGCCACCATTGCAGCGCCGCTGCTGCAGCGCGTGGTGAGCATGTGCGTGGAGCAGCCCTCCCACCCCGACCCCATCCCTCCCGTGCTCCTTGACATGCTGCATGCCGAGGTGAGTGCTGCATGCCGAGGTGAGTGCTGCATGCCGAGGTGAGTGCTGCTCCACATGCCCAGGCTGCTCCTCATGCTCAAGCATTTAGGGTTTAGCATGTGCTCATCTTCTCTCACCTGCAACCCATCCCTCTCCACACCCTCCATCCGCCCCTCTCACCTCCAACTGCTCCTCCTGTCCCTCCTCGCCCCCATCCTCATCAGGCCAGCACGTCTGCCCACGCCACCTACTTGCTGCCAGTCTTCGACCCCGCCCCCCTGCCCCCCACGCCCTACTGCCCCCCGCCGTCCTCCCTGCTGTGCGCTCTGCTGGGGGCGGCTGCTCCGGGCGCAATGGCCGTGCACCAGGGGAGGCTGGAGGGCGGAAAGGGGATGCGGCACGGAGAGGTGTTGGTTGAATGAATGCTGCAGCAAGACTGAGGGGGCACGGCAGCAGCGACTCAGGGTGTGGGAATGAGTGTGCCACTGCAGCCAAGCGGTTTTCCCTGACCACTGGGCTGAGTGAGTAGGAGCTGCTGCTGCCCAAACGGACTGTTACTGCATGCCCTCATATAGTAGGATTCAGCGCGCATAGATCAGTGCTCCCCCCGAAAGTATATCGTACCCGTCTGTGATGGTGATATCGTACAAAAAAAAAATAATAATAACAATAAAAAAAAGGTGACTAAGTCGTCGTAAGGTTGCGGAGCATAATGCTCAAGTGCATATAAAATTATTGGGTATGGTTGGTGTAATTATATATTACTAAAACTTTCTGTACTTTCATGATTGAACTCGAGTCTGTAAAAGCGACGACCTGGGAATTCGAAAACAAGCGCTTTCAACTCCTTGGTCTCTTCTTACCAACTAAGTTTTTGAATTACCATATTCTCCCGGATATAGTACCCTCCCAAAGAACCCCCGGGACTTGTGTTCGGGTCTAGGACTCTTAATATGTACGAAATGTGGGAGGACCCCCCTTTTGCTGAAAAAAAAAAAACATTTTTAAGACCCCCCTTTTCTGTGTAGAGTAATTGAAAATGAATACCGTACCGGTATGCGCGTCACCTTCTAAAGGGGAAGAATCCGAATTTTGTCGTGTCATTTGTGTCAGGTTCGAGATCTGACACACCAATCGTGTCGGATACAAGATCTGACGCCTCTGACGTGCAGCTCGCGCAAATTTCGCGCAAATTTCTCGCACGCGAGATGTTTTTTGTTTCGATCATAAGAAGCCCCCCCCTCTTCAAATTCGAGTGTACACCCCTAAATCACATAACTGTACTTGACTATTAAGTGTACCCGGGACTCTTAGGGCGTGTTCCTACGCTCTTATCAGGCAAACCTCTTGTCAGCCTTGCCTGGTAAAAGTAGCGAGGGTTTCTGGGTTTAGGGAATTTTCAGTGTGTTTTGACGTGAGCTTGATAAGAGGTCGGCCTGATAGGGGGCCGTAGGAACACGCTTTTACAACTTGTGCCAAATAAATGTTCACCCTAGCCATTTTGCCTCTACCGTCATACCCCGGATATAACCCCATGGGGGGCACTAATAAAACAGGTTTTTTTCAGGGGGGTGGGCTATCGAGATAGTGGAAGGAAAGATAGAACAGAGAAGAGGGTTTGTACTAGCAGCATGCAAGGTACATATAGGAAACCCTAATTTGGGTTGTACTCGCTATAGAGTACCCCACTGCAGGCTAGACAATTACAACATTCTGACACACCCCCATAGCCAAAGTGGGGTGTAATCAGCACAAATAACCAGTCATAGATCAAGTCCACAAATGCAAGTAAAGCTAGAGGCAGTCACAGAGGGCAAGTGAGGAGGAGGAGAGACTGTGAGGGGCGATCTGCTGCAGGCGATGGGCGAAGCTGCAGACACAACGGGCAACAGGAGCGGCGTGCACAGTGGCTACCGAGCGCACGAGGGCACCGGACTACGGGAGTATCTGGCTCCGCGGCTACGACGAGCACACACAGGAGCAACTGACCCACAGGCGACTGGCGAAGCAGGCTCGCTGGGCTACCGAAACGCGCGAGGGCATCCGGACTACTGGCGCTGCTGGCGTCACGACGGCTACCTCCACGCAACCTCCCCCGACCGTCCCACGCCCCTCTCACACACCCCCTGCTGACACCCTAGCTCCACTTCCACGACACCCCCCTTAAACCCTAAACCTCGGCTCCCACACATCCACCCCCCTCAGCGGCAGCTGCAGCAGTGGGAGACGGAGGAGGAGGAGGAGCAGGGGACGGCGCACACACACGGCACCCCCATAGCTGCCACCCCCACACTCCGCACCCCCAAACCCTAAAAACGGGCGGAACGGGGGAAGGAGCGCGGGGGACGGCGAGGGGGACGGCGCTCGGCCCCCAGAACGCGACCACGGGGCAGCGAGGGGCCGCGCGCGGCTCCCCAGGGCGGCGCGACGGGAGATCGGGGCCGCGGGGGGTCGCGCGCGGCTCCCCAGGGCGGCACGACGGGAAATCGGGGCCGCGGGGGGTCGCGCGCGGCTCCCCAGGGCGGCACGACGGGAAATCGGGGCCGCGGGGGGTCGCGCGCGGCTCCCCAGGGCGGCACGACGGGAAATCGGGGCCGCGGGGGGTCGCGCGCGGCTCCCCAGGGCGGCACGACGGGAAAACGGGGCCGCGGGGGGTCGCGTGCGGCTCCCCAGGGCGACGGGATCGCGGGGCCGCGGGCGACGGGATCGGGGGGCCGCGGGCGACGGGATCGGGGGGCCGCGGGCGTCCCCCACGGTAGGAAACCGCCGCGCGCCTCGGGGCGCACGGCGGGGAGAAAACCGCCGCACGCCCCGAGCGCGCGGCGGGATGAAAAATTGAAGGCCGCGCGCCACGGGGCGCGCGACACAGAGTAGGGCAGCGGAAGCAGCAGTGGGGCCCACAGGCCAGGAGCGTGAACGCTCTGTTACCATATCGAGATAGTGGAAGGAAAGATAGAACAGAGAAGAGGGTTTGTACTAGCAGCATGCAAGGTACATATAGGAAACCCTAATTTGGGTTGTACTCGCTATAGAGTACCCCACTGCAGGCTAGACAATTACAACATTCTGACATGGGCTTATAATCGAGCAAATTTATAAGCGCCGGCGTTTATAAAATGACATAAATATATTTTAAAGTTTTTAACACCCAACTGTAGATCTCGTGCTTGCTTTTTCAATCGAGTCAAAGTTACATGGGGTCGTCTGTGCTTTTTCTCGCGCACACTGGGAGATACACTCAATCTGACTCACATTCAGGTCCTGACAGCTCCTGCTGACTGGATCCGCATCCAGTGCAGGCTCCGAATGTGAAGGGAAGCGAAACTGCAACACATCCCCCTGCTAAAGTCAAAATCGTTACAGTGTTTTGCACACATTTTGAAATTTAAAGTTTACGTGCGCTTATAATAAAACAAGTTTTTTTCAGGGGGTGCGCTTATAATCTAGCAGCGGATATAAGCGCCACACGCCAATTAAAAGCGCCAGGCGCTTATCCGCGGGTGGCGCTTATATCCGGGGTATGACGGTATTTTAGGAAAGTCCCCCGGGTCTTATATCCGGGAGAATACAGTATAAATTATCAAAGGACTATTTATCTTAAGATTTTTTTTACTACTCTAGGGTTTGTTCTTCCTTTTCTTTCTCTCGTCTTCCAGTCGCCATCACCCTTGGAGGCTAGTTCAGCTTCCTTCCGCTAGTCGTGCGCCACCTACCACTCAGGTTAGAATACTAAACTGTCATATAGAACTCAGTTAGGTGATTGTAAGCTTCTCCCATCCCGCTCTCACGTCGATCTAGTTGTTAGGTCGTTCATTAACAACAGCCTACTCTTGCTTCTAAGTCCAATTTAAAGGTTGAAGCCCCTATATGGCTGCCTGCTATGTCGATTTAAAAGAGCAGGCCATTTTGACTCTTTCAACTTCGTTTATTGCCTTCTTTTGTTGAAACTAATAGACAGGAATGAGTTGCATTGAATGAAATGTGGGTACAAGTACTAACCCTAACTTTGGGCTGTACCCCATATGGGCTACCCCACTATAGCCTACACAGAACTAGCACATATATAGTTTGACACACCCCCATAGGCAAAGTGGGGGAGAACAAGGGGTCACAAGACCAGTCAAGAGAAGTAAAGCAAGCTCAGGGTGGATCACAACGTCACCACACATTCCGAGCACAGGTTCAAAGGCCACAAGGCCAGTTCACATGCAAAGGTATATATAGAACAAAACAAGCAGTACAGTGATCACAACCTAGCAAATATAAACATGCAAGGATAGATATATATAGATCACAGTACAAGCAAGGACAAGCAGTAAGCAAGTGAGAGAACGTAGGCACGAGGCCTAGAGCAGTGCAGTGACGCTGATGATCACTAGGCGGAAGTGCCTTGGTGAATATATCAGCTGTGTTGGCCCGCGTGTCCACGTAATCAAGATGAAGGTGGCCACGCTGCTGCAGCTCTCGAGCAAGAAAGTAACGCAGAGCGATGTGCTTCGTTCTGTGCTCCAGTCTGTGCTCCTGACACAAGGCGAGGGCCGCCTTGTTGTCGCCGTACAGAACTGGAGGAGAACGAGGCCGCTCTCCCAAGTCAGTCAGCAGGTAGGTGAGCCAGCGAAGCTCCTGTGCAGCCATGGCTGTGGCGTAGATCTCAGCCTCACAACTAGAGCTGAGAACAGAAGAAGAGCGAGTGGACCGCCAAGAGACAGAGCCGGAACCAAGACTGAAGGTGTAACCCTGAGACGACCGCTGTGCAGCCAGGTCTACGGCTGGATTCGCCGGTGTCTCCAAGGCGCAACGTAGCGAGCTAGGATGCTAAGAGGGTACGCAAGGTCAGGTCGAGTGCAGGTCATCAGGTACATGAGGCAGTCCACAAGCTCTGGATACGGGCCACTCGGCTCTACGGACTCGTCCGAAGGTGGAGCTAAGAGCGAGTGACGTGTAGACAGAGGAGTGGACTGTGGTGAGGAGTACTGGAAGTCGAAGCGCTGAAGGATCTGCTGCACCATGTGTGACTGGGTCAGTGTAATGGTGCGGCGTGCTCTGTCCCGGGTGATTTGCAAGCCAAGGTAGCTGCGCAGCTCACCCAGGTCTGTGCACGTGTGTCTCTTCTGCAGCTCCGACTTCACAAGGGCGAGTGCCTCAGTGTCAGCAGTGGCGAAGACCAAGTCGTCGACGCACACGAGGATGTAGAACGGCGGCAGCAAAGTGTCGGTGCGCAGAAACAGTGACGGGTCAGCAGTGGAGGGAGCAAACCCAAGAGCCGCAAGTGTCGTCCTCGGTGTGTCGTGCCACTCACGAGGCGCCTGGCGGAGATCGTAGACTGGCCGCCGGAGGCTCCACTGGGTACCAGGAGGGAATGACCCAGTGAAGCCAGGTGGGCGGCGCAGCCAGATCTCCTCGTGCAGGCCGCCCTGCAAGAACGTTGTGCTGGAGTCAAGAGAGTAAAGCTCGTAGTCACGCTGAGCGGCAACGTGCAGTAGCACCCGAAGAGTGGTCATCTTCGGGGTAGGGGAGAAGGTCTGAAAGAAGTCAACTCCCTGTCGCTGACTGAAGCCTCGTGCAACATAACGAGCATGGAAGACAAGCGGAGAACCCGGCGGCCGCTTCACCCTGAAAATCCACATGCCATCGACTATGTTCGCCCCAGGAGGGGGAACTGCGTCGACATAAGTGCCCGTGGACTTCCAGGATGCCATCTCTGCGTCCATGGCTGTCTGCCACTGAGAGAAGTAGGGACCCGTGATCGCCTCTGCGTAAGAGCGCGGGGTCGAGATGTCTAGTGCATCCTGGTCTCCCTCAGGTGCAAGCAGCCAGGCCACGAGATGAGGTACAGCAGCCGCAAGACAGTCAAATTCCTCTTGCATGTCCTTAAGGACGTCCGTGCCAAGAGCACAATCACCCTCGACGGACGGAGGACAGACAGACTCAGACTCTGCAACAAGACTAGCGGCATAGTCTAGACGACACGCAGCAGCAAAGTCGACAAGCTCAGCAACTAAGGCAGACGCAGCAGTGGACTCAAACGACGGGTCAGTGACAACAGTAGTCAGATGACGCGTGACAGTGGGGCTAGCAGCACGAATACGGTCAGACTCATGCTCAGGAAGCTCAGGAAGAGAGGACGCAGGAGGAGACGGCAGCGGGACGCGCTGTGGAGCAGAGGAGGGACGAAGTGCCATAGTGTGAGTGCCTGGCACAGGAGGAGGACGCGGACGCGGGACACGACGAGCAGTGCGAACAGCGCGAATAGGGGAGGCAGGACGAGACGCAGGCTCACGATGCTCTGTAAGGGAGACCGGCTGCTCAGTGTAGCGGGACGGGACAGGCAGCGGCGAGCCAGGAGGAAGGGCAGTGGACGAAGGAAGACTAAGAACCTGGCGGAGCACCGACTCGGGCGGAAGCTCAGACAGCTGCGGCGGCGACTCGAAAAACGGCCGCTGCTGCACAGGGCCTCCAGCTCCAGCACCTCCAGCTCTAGCACCTCCAGCTCCAGTACCTCCAGCGCCACCGGCTCCAGCGTCCCCAGCTCCAGGGCCTCCAGCTCTAGCGGCTCCAGCTCCAGCGCCACTAGCTCCAGCGCCTCCAGCTCTAGCACCACCAGCTCCAGTGTCTCCAGCTCCAGCGTCTCCAGCACCAGCGCCTCTAGGACCACTAGCTCCAGCTTCTCCGGTACCTCCATCACCAGCGTCTCTAGCTCCAGTGCCACTAGCTACAACAGCGTCACTCCGAAGGCGACAGCGGCTAGCGTACCACTCGCGCAGCTGTTGTGGAGAGAGAGGCTCCCGGAGGGGAGACGCAGTACCTCAAGGCGCAGCACCCCCAGAAGCAGCACCCCCAGGATCCGCACGCTCAAGCTCAGCTCCCCCAGGCTCCGCACTCGCATGCTCAGCACCCCCAGGCTCCGCACTCGCAGGCTCAGCACCCCCAGGCTCCGCACTCGCAGGCTCAGCACCCCCAGGCTCCGCAGTCGCAGGCTCAACACCCCCAGGCTCCGCACTCGTAGGCTCAGCACCCCCAGGCTCCGCACTCGCAGGCTCAGCACCCCCAGGCTCCGCACCCCCAGGCTCCACACGCTCAGGCTCAGCACCCCCAGGCTCCGCATGCTCAGGCTCAGCACCCCGAGCAGCACCACCCCCAGCAGCACCTGAGTCACCAGTGACCTCGACAGGCTCAGCCAAGGGGAGTGGGTCTACCTGAGACACACCTGAAGGAGCAGGACCACGAGGAGGAAGGGGGTCTACCAGGGGGGGATCTGGAGTGAGGAAGAGCGGCGGTGACGGGGGGGGAGCAGCGCGGTAGGGGAAGAGTTGGTAAAAGGGAACCGACTCGTCAAACGTGACGTCCTGAGAGGGGAAGACACGGCGCGAGGTGGGGTGGTAAAATTGCCAGCCAGGCGCGTCAGGGGGAAAACCAAGGAAGACGCAGGGAATGGCGCGAGAGGAGAGCTTGTCCGCGGTGGTATTGCGGACAAAGGCACGAGAGCCCTAGACCTGGAATAGCGACGTATTGCCAACCTCTCCCGTCAAACGCAGTGTGGGCGAGGTCTCCGGCAAGGAGACACGGGGCTAGAGGTTGAGCTGATGCGCAGCGTACCGGACCGCAAACGGCCACAGAAAATGGGGAGCAGCCGCATGGATCATGGAGGTACGAGCGACCTCCATGACTAAGCCAATGCGGCGCTCAGCAACCCCATTCTACTGCGGAGAGGCCAGAAGCGTGAACGACTGGAGGATGCCCTCCCCCTGACAAAAGTCCCGCAAGAGGTCAGAGGAGAACTCACCACATCTGTCAGAGTGCAGACGCAAGACAGGGAAGTCCGTGCAGAACCGCTCGCGGAGCTAGAGACGAACAGCGCGGATCCAAGGGATCAGGACAGCAGGGACCTCACCCTTGCTGCGCAAGGGGAAGACCGTGGTGTAACGCGAGTAGTCGTCAACAACCAGCAGAAAGTACCGCTCACGGCCCTGTCCCTGGACGCGGGCTGGGCCCCACACGTCCATGTAGAGGGTCTGCAGGGGAGCAGTCGTCGGGGGAAACGAGGAGGAGTGAGGAGCGGCGCGCTGCCGCCCCTCGACGCAAGGAACGCAGGGCGGGGCAGGCGAGGGTGGGAGGGAAGGAAGAGACCTGGGAAGACCAGAGACAAGGAGGCGGGAGTGCATGCCACGAAGGCGTGGCAGGGAGGGGTGACCAAGGCGGTGGTGCCAAAGGAGGGTCTGGTGCGACAGGTGACGACACTCGCAGGGGGGAGCTACCTGACCTGACGCAGCCACCTGACCAGACGCAGCAACCTGAGGAGGCTCAGTAGTCAGTGTGTACAGACTCGACCCAGGCCGACGAGTGAACGTGGCCAGGTGACGGCCGGTCCGGGAGCACGTACAGATCGCCACACGCTGCCGTCCAGGGGTAAAGGTATCAACCTTGCATCCTGAAGGACAGCATTGCTTACCAAGTTCGTCGAGAACGAGAGGAGGTGGAGACCTGACAGTGAGCCGGACGGAACCGCCGGACACAGGAGCGCAGTGGAGGAGCGTGCAAGCACGGGACCCCCAGAGGGGTCAGCCAGGGAGACCGCAACCGGTCTAGGGAGCGGTGTGAGTGCGGTACTGTCACGAAAGAAACAAGGAGAATCACCTGAGTCAAGAGTGAAGGTGTGCAAGGCCTCAGCAGGCGCAGTACCAGACTCACTAGCACCTAGAGCAGCAGCCTCTATACCTGGGTCAGGCGGCATACACAAGTAACAGTCCCCATCAGCACTAACAGTCAATGCATACATGGCAGCAAGGATAGCATCAAAGTCAAGTGCAAAGATATAAATATCGCGCTTAAGCAGGTCCTCCCAGCGGGGGAGCTCCACTGCGTCAGGAAACTGGGCACGCCAAGCATCGTCAAGGCGGGAGAAGCAGCGGTACTCAGTGTGAAACTTGCCGCATGCATGTCTGACCAGCGCGGTCCCTAGTGCGAATGACATACTGGCAGTGAGCACTACCCCCAAACGCCCCACGCTGAGCGTACCACTCACGAAGCTGCTGGGGCGTGAGGGGCTCGTGCGGACGCTGCTGCTGCTGGCGCTGGCCACCACCAGCACCTCCCCGCTGAACAGCTCCATCACGTCCGCTACCACCGCTCCCACTGCCGCCACCACCTCCGCCGCCGCCACCACTACCACCGCTGCCCACCGTCCCGCTCCACTCCCGCCACTCCGCCTGCCGCTGCTACCCTTGCCTCCCCTGCCCTTGCCGCTTCCCACTAGGGGCAGAAGCGGCACCGACCTCCTCAGCACCAAGGAAGTCAACAGCAGCAGCAGAGGCGTGGGAGGGGGCAAGGGGGGAGGGGGCACACCCCTCAAAGAGGGGAGTGCGGGGAGTGCCACGAGCAGCACCGACAGCGACGATGTTGGACTCAGCTGCAAGAAGTTGCTTCTCGAGGTCGTCGACAATGAGGTCGGTGGGGGGGACGGCGAGAAAGTGGTCCCTGACTACGCGAAGAGAGTCAGGAAGTCTGGTAACGATGAAGTAGA
This sequence comes from Closterium sp. Yama58-4, assembly GCA_947470075.1. Classification (NCBI taxonomy): domain Eukaryota; kingdom Viridiplantae; phylum Streptophyta; class Zygnematophyceae; order Desmidiales; family Closteriaceae; genus Closterium; species Closterium sp. Yama58-4. The sequence continues at coordinate 134,872 of CANIUD010000837.1, forward strand.
GTGTGATGTACATCGAGGGAGGGTTCTTGGCTAAGAACTCGGCTGGGAGGTTGGCGCGGTAGCGTAGGTCACTAGCGCGAAGGTGGGCGATGAGGTCCTCAGCTGTGGCGAAGGAGGATAGCTTAGGGAACAGGTAGGGTAGAATAAGGCGGCTGAGAGCAGCAGTGGCTTGGGAAGAGTAGCGAGCGATGACAGCAGTGTACAGTGCCTTAGCAGTTTTGTGCTGGCCAAAGTGAGTGCGTTCGGCTAACGGCAGGTGGTTGCGAATGGCTAGGCGAGCAGCAGCGTCATGTGTAAGCCACTGTGAGCGAGTGAGGCTGTCAGCTGTGTCTGGTGGAGCGACTGAGGTGCCAGACGCAAGGTCAAAGAGGGATACGCCGTCTTTAGCATCAGTCATAAGGTACAGCTGCAGATCTTCGAGCCAGGCATCAAACTCTATCGGACGTCCGTCACGGTCAAATGACAGAACGTTGATAGATGCCATGGCTGTTAGAGCAGAAGAACAGTCTATTAGCAGTCAGAGGGTGCGCGTGGGGCTGTAGGAGCAGGGCGCAGGCCGTAAAGGCGGCGTGCAGGGCTGCGGAGGGTGCGCGCAGGTCTGCAGGGGCAGGGCGCAGGCTGCAAAGGTGGCGCGCGAGACTGCAAAGGGTGCGCGCAGGGCTGCAGCGAGTGTACGCGCGGCGGCAGTGGCAGGGCGAGGGCGGTAAGGGCCACGCACTAGCGGCGCGCGGGGCTGACGAGGCAGCGGGTAGCACGGGCGCGGGGCTGACGCGGCAGTGGGCGGTGCACGCGCGGGGCTGACGAGGCAGCGTGAGGGCTGCGCGGGCAGCGTGCGGGGCTGACGAGGCAACGGGCGGGCGGCATGTGGGGCTGACGAGGCAGCGAGTGGGCAGCGCGGGCGGCGCTCAGGGCTGACGAGGCAGCGGGCGGGTGGCGCGCGGGGCTGACGAGGCAGCGGGCGGGCTGCGCGAGCGGCGCACGGGTTGACGAGACAGCGGGCGGGCGGGTTGCGCGCGGGGCTGACGAGGCAGTGGGCGGGCTGCGCGAGCGGCGCGCGGGCTGACGAGGCAGCGGGCAGGCAGGTTGCGCGCGGGGCTGACGAGGCAGCGGGCGGGCTGCGCGAGCGGCGCGCGGGCTGACGAGGCAGCGTGCGGGCGGGTCGCGCGCGGGGCTGACAAGGCAGCGGGCGGGCTGCGCGAGCGGCGCTCGGGGCTGACGAGGCAGCGGGCAGGCGGCGCGCAGGCAGGGCAGCTAGGGCGTGGGGTAGCAGACGGTCCTAGGGACCTATTGCTCTGATACCATGTTGAAACTAACAGACAGGAATGAGTTGCATTGAATGAAACGTGGGTACAAGTACTAACCCTAACTTTGGGCTGTACCCCATATGGGCTACCCCACTATAGCCTACACAGAACTAGCACATATATAGTTTGACATCTTTTTTCCTCGCAGGTCCTTATAGGAAGTTTTGAGATTGCATTTGCAACATTGATATCAACTCCACTGAAACATTGTAAGATTTTTCCTGTAATCTCTCTTTCTCTCATTTTTTCTTCAAATTTTCCTTACTCTTTATTGATACTTGTGTTTCTGTTGACTTCGGTGTCATTGGTGTTGGAGATTTAGAAAGCGTCTTATTGCTTGTCAGAGTCTAGCAGGAATGAATGATGCATTGAAGAGAACTGTGAGTACAAGTGTTACACCATAGGCAAAGTGGGGGAGAACCAGTGGTCACAAGACCAGTCAAGAAAAACAAAGCAAGCTCAGGGTGGATCACGAAGTCAATACACATACTGAGCATAAGCAATGGGCCACAAGGCCAGTCCACATGCAGAGTTATATAAAACAAAGCAAACAGTACTGCAATCACAACCTAGCAAGAGTAAGCATGCAGGCATATATATATCTCTCTCAGTTTTTGCAAGGTCATGCAGTGAGCGAGTGAGAAAGCGTGGGCACGAGGCCTAAAGCAGTACAGAGACGCTGATGATCACCAGGCGGAAGTGCCTTGGTGAATATATCAGCTGTGTTGGCCCGAGTGGCCACGTAAGCAAGACGAAGCTGGCCACGCTGCTGCAACTCTCGAGCAAGGAAGTAACACAGAGCGATGTGCTTCGTTCTGTGCTCCAGTCGGTGCTCCTCACACAAGGCAATAGCGGCCTTGTTGTCGACGTACAGAACTAGAGGAGAACTAGGCCGCTCTCCCAAGTCGGTCAGCAGGTAGGTGAGCCGGCGTAACTCCTGTGCAGCCATGGCTCCTGCGTAGATCTCAGCCTCACAACTGGAGCTGAGAACAGAAGACGAGCGGGTAGACCGCCAAGAGACAGAGCCGGAACCAAGGCTGAACGTGTAACCCTGTGACGACCGCTACGTAGCTAGGTCGTCAACCCAAGAGGCGTCTGAGTGTCCAGTGAGGACAACTCGACCCCGTCCTCCAAGCACCAGCCCCATGCACGATGTACTGCACAAGTAGCACAGTACCCTCTTAGCAGCCTCCCAGTGCTCTCGTCGGTGTCTCCCAGGCGCAACGTAGCGAGCCAGGATGCTAAGAGGGTACGCAAGGTCAGGTCGCGTGCAGGTCATCAGGTACATGAGGCAGCCCACAAGCTCTGTATATGGGCCACTTGGCTCTACGGACTCGTCCGAAGGTGGAGCTGAGAGCGAGTGACCGGTAGGCAGAGGAGTGGACTGTGGTGAGGAGAACTGGAAGCCGAAGCGCTGAAGGACCTGCTGCACCATGTGTGACTGAGTCAGGGTGATGGTGCGGCGTGCTCTGTCCCGTGTGATCTGCAAGCCAAGGTAGCTGCACAGCTCACCCAGGTCTGTGCACGTGTGTCTCTTCTACAGCTCCGACTTCACAAGGGCGAGTGCCTCAGTGTCAGCAGTGGCGAAGACCAAGTCGTCGACGTACACGAGGATGTAGAACGGCGGCAGCGAAGTGTCGGTGCGCAGAAACAATGACGGGTCAGCAGTGGAGGGAGCAAACCCAAGAGCCGCAAGTGTCGTTCTCAGTGTGTCGTGCCACTCACGAGGCGCCTGGCGGAGACCGTAGACTAGCCGCCGGAGGCTCCACTGGGTTCCAGGAGGGAACGACCCAGTGAAGCCAGGTGGGCGGCGCAGCCAGATCTCCTCATGCAGGCTGCCCTGCAAGAACGCTGTGCTGAAGTCAAGAGAGTGAAGCTCGTAGTCACGCTGAGTGGCAACGTGCAGCAGCACCCGAAGAGTGGTCATCTTCGAGGTAGGGGAGAAGGTCTGAAAGAAGTCAACTCCCTGTCGCTGACTGAAGCCTCATGCAACGTAACGAGCCTTGAAGACAGGCGGAGAACCCGACGGCCGCTTCACCCTGAAAATCCACATGCCATCGACTATGTTCGCCCTAGGAGGGGGAACCTCGTCAACGTAGGTGCCTGTGGACTTCCAGAATGCCATCTCTGCGTCCATGGCTGTCTGCCACTGAGAGGAGTAGGGACCCGAGATCGCCTCTGTGTAAGAGCGCGGGGTCGGGATGTCTAGTGCATCCGGGTCTCCCTCAGGCGCAAGCAGCCAGGCCACGAGATGAGGTACAGCAGCCGCAAGACAGTCAAAGTCCTCCTGCCTGTCCTCAAGGACGTCCGTGCCAAGAGCACACTCACCCCCGACGGACGGAGGATAGACAGACTCAGACTCAGCAACAAGACTAGTGGCGTAGTCTAGACGACATGCAGCAGCAAAGTCAACAAGCTCAGCAACTAAGGCAGACGCAGCAGCGGACTCAAAAGAAGGGTCAGTGACAACAGTGGCCAGGAGACGCGTGACAGTAGGGTGAGCAGCACGAACCAGGTCAGACTCAGGGTCCGGGAGGTCAGGAAGAGAGGACGCAGGAGGAGACGGCAGAGGGACGCGCTGTAGAACCTAGGAAGGACGAAGCGCCATAGTGTGAGTACTTGGCACAGGAGGAGGACGCGGACGCGGGACACGACGAGCACGGCGAACAGTGCAAACAGGGGAGGCAGGACGAGACGCAGGCTTACGACGCTCTGTAAGGGAGACCGGCTGCGCAGAGTAACGAGACGGGGCAGGCAACGGTGAGTCCGGAGGAAGGGCAGTGGACGAAGGAAGACTAAGAACCGACTCGGGCGGAAGCTCGGACAGCTGCGGCGGCGGCAAGAAAAACGGTCGCTGCTGCACAGGGCCTCCAGCTCCAGCACCTCCAGCAGCAGTGCCTCCAGCGCCAACGCCTCCAGCTCCAGCGCCTCCAGCTCCAGCGCCTCCAGCTCCAGTGCCTCCAGCTCCAGCGCCTCCAGCTCCAGCACCTCCAACTCGAGCACCTCCAGCGTCAGCACCTCCAGCTCCAGCACCTCCAGCTCCAGTGCCTCCAGCTCCAGCGCCTCCAGCTCCAGTGCCTCCAGCTCCAGCGCCTCCAGCTCCAGCGCCTCCAGCTCCAGCACCTCCAGCACCAGCACCTCCCACTCCAGCACCTGTAGCTCTATTGCCTCGAGCTCCAGCGCCTCCAGCTCCAGCACCTCCAGTGGTAGCACCTCCAGCTCCAGCACCTCCGACTCCAGCGCCTCCAGCTCTGGCGCCTCCAGCTCTAGCGCCTCCAGCTCCAGCGCCTCCACTACCAGCGCCTCCAGCTCCAGCAGCGCGACTCCGAAGGCGGGTGCGCTGAGCAAACCACTCGCGCAGCTGCTGTGGTGAGAGGGGCTCGCGCTGGCGAGTCCGCTGCGGCGAGGCGCCCGGAAGACCACCAGCAGACGCAGTACCACCAGGCTCAGCACCCCCAGAAGCAGCACCCCCAGGCTCAGCACCCCGAGGCTCCGCACGCTCAGGCTCGACACCCCCAGGCACCGCACGCTCAAGCTCAGCACCACCAGACCCAGTACCCCGAGCAGCACCACCCCCAGCAGCACCTGGGTCAGCAGCGGCGCGACTTCGAAGGCGTGTGCGCCGAGCAAACCACTAGCGCAGATGCTGAGGTGAGAGAGGCTCCCACTGACCAGACCACTGCGGCGAGGCACTCTGAGGACCTCCAGCAGACGCAGCACTACCAAGCACAGGACCCCAGACTCAGCACCAGCAAGCTCAGCACCCCTAGACGCAGCACCCCTAGGCTCAGCACCCCCAGGCTCCGCAACATGCTCAGGCTCAGCACCCCCAAACGCAGCACCCCGAGCAGGACCACCCCCAGCAGCACCTGAGTCACCAGTGACCTCGACAGGCTCAGCCAAGGGAAGTGGGTCTACCTGAGAGACACCTGAAGGAGCAGGACCCTGAGGGGGGAGGGGGTCTACCGGAGGGGGACCTGGAGCGAGGAAGAGCGGCGGGGGGGGGGGGCAGTGCGGTAGGGGAAGAGACGGTAAAAGAGAGCCGACTCGTCAAACGTGACGTCCTGAGAGGGGAAGACACGGCGCGAGGTGGGGTGGTAAAACTGCCAGCCAGGCACATTAGGGGGAAAGCCAAGGAAGACACAGGGAATGGCGCGAGAAGAGAGCTTGTCCGTGGTGGTATTGCGGACAAAGGCACGAGAGCCCTAGACCCGGAACCGCGACGCATCGCCAACCTCCCCCGTCCAACGCAGTGTGGGCGAGGTCTCCGGCAAGGAGACACGGGGCTAGAGGTTGAGCTGATGCGCAGTGTACCGGACCGCAAACGGCCACAGAAAATGGGGAGCAGCCGCATGGATCATGGAGGTACGAGCGACCTCTATGACTAAGCCAATGCGGCGCTCAGCAACCCAATTCTGCTGCAGAGAGGCCGGAAGCGTGAACGATTGGAGGATGCCCTCCCCCTGACAAAAGTCCCGCAAGAGGTCAGAGGAGAACTCACCACCTCTGTCAGAGTGCAAACGCAGGACAGGGAAGTCCGTGCGGAACCGTTCGCGGAGCTGGAGACGAACAGCGCGGATCTAGGGGATCAAGACATCAGGGACCTCACCCTTGCTGCGCAAGGGGAAGACCGTGGTGTAACGCGAGTAGTCATCAACAACCAGCAGAAAGTACAGCTCGTGGCCCTGTCCCTGGATGCGGGCTGGGCCCCACACGTCCATGTGGAGAGTCTGCAGGGGAGCAGTCGTCGGGGGAAACGAGGAGGAGTGAGGAGCGGCGCGCTGCCGCCCCTCGACGCAAGGAATGCAGGGCGGGGCAGGCGAGGGTGGGAGGGAAGGCAGAGACCTGGGAAGACCAGAGACCAGGAGGCGAGAGTGCATGCAACGGAGGCGTGGCATGGAGGGGTGACCAAGGGAGTGGTGCTAAAGGAGGGTCTAGTGTGACAGGCCGCGACACTCACAGGAGGCTGCTACCTGACCGGACGCAGTCACCTGAGCAGACGCAGCGACTTGAGGCGGCGCACTGGTCAGTGCCCAGGCCGACGGGTGAACTTGGCCAGCTGACGGCCAGTCCGGGAGCACGTGCAGATCGCCACACGCTGCCCTCCAGGGGTAAAGGTATCAACCCCTGCATCCTGAAGGATGGCGTTACTCACCAAGTTTGTCGAGAACGAGGGGAGGTGGAGACCGGACAGTGAACCAGACGGAACCGCTGGACACGGGAGAACAGTGGAGGAACGTGCAAGAACTGGGCCCCCAGAGGGGTCAGCCAGTGAGACTGCAACGGGTCTAGGGAGTGGTGTGACTGTGGTACTGTCACGAAAGAAGCAGCGACAAGCACCTGAGTCAAGCTTGAAGGTTTGCAAGGCCTCAGCAGGCGCAGTACCAGAGAGAGCAGACTCACTAGCACCTGGAGCAGCAGCCTCTATACCTGGGTCGGGCGGCACACACAGGTAACAGTCACCCTCAGTACTGACTGTCAAAGCAGACATGGCAGTAAGGATTGCGTCAAAGTCTAGAGTAAAAATATCCACGCTGCGTCGAAACAGCTCTAGCCAGTGGGGGAGCTCAGCCTCGTCGCCAAACTCTGCGCGCCAGGCGTCGCTCAGATAGGCGAAGCAGCGGGACTGTGTGTGGCCAACTGTCCCGCAAGTCTGACCAGCCCGAGCACCTGTGCGAATGACGTACGGGCAGCGAGCAGTACTCCGAGACGTCCCTCGCTGAACGTACCACTCACGAAGCTGCTGGGGCGTAAGGGTCTCGCGCGGACGCCGCTGCAGCTGCACCTGGCGACCACCAGCCCTAGCGCCGCTAGCTCCAGCGCCTCCACCTCCATTGCCTCCAACTCCAGCAGCGCCACTCAGAAGGCGGTTGCGCCTAGCGTACCACTCGCGCAGCTGCTGTGGCGTAAGGGTCTCGTGCGGACGCCACTGCAGCTACATCTGGCTACCGCCAGAAACTCCCCACCGAACAGCTCCACCGCGACTGCCATTACGGCTGCTGCCACCACTCTCACTGCTGCCACCACCGCCGCCACCAATCCCACCGCTACCACGAAGAGAACTCATAGTGGGCAAACCGAGGAGGCGTGCGACCAGCAGGGCAGCACTCAGAGAAGTCAGGGCGGCGAGGAGGCACTAGGGTAGTGTGTAGGGTAGGGCAGGGCGCCGTACGGCCAGAGAAGGGCGGTGCGCGGCCAAGTAGGGCGGCGGTTGGTCAGCGGGGCTGAGCGCGGGCTGTAGAGGGCGGCGTGTCGGCAGGGGCGAGCGCGGCTGCAGGGGCGAGCGCGGGCTGCAGGGGCGAGCGCGGCTGCAGGGGCGAGCGCGGGCTGCAGGGGCGAGCGCGGGCCGTAGGGGCGAGCGCGGGCTGCAGGGGCGAGCGCGGCTGCAGGGGCGAGCGCGGGTTGCTGGGGCGAGCGCGGGCTGCAGGGGCGAGCGCGGCTGCAGGGGCGAGCGCGGGCTGCAGGGGCGAGCGCGGGCGGGCTGGGGCAGCCCGCACGGGCGACGCGACGGGCCAGGGCACGGCTTACGGGCAACGCGGCGGGCTGAAGCAGCGCGCACGAGCGACGTGACGGGCTGGGGCAGCACGCACGGGCGACGCGACTGGCCAGGGCAGGGCGTACGGGCGACGCGGCGGGCTGGAGCAGCGCGCACGAGCGACGCAGCGCGCGGCAGGGCATGGCGTGCGCGGGGCAGGGCAGGGCGCGCGGGCAGGGAAGGCCAGGCGCGCGGGCAAGGCAGAGGCGAACGCGCAGGCAGTGCAGGGCTGGGCGCGTGGGTTGGGCAGAGGCAGCGCGAGGGCTGCAGGGGCGGCGCACGGGGCAGGGGAGGCAGCGCGAGGGCTGTAGTGGCGGCGCGCGGGGCCGCAGAGGCAGCGCGACGGCAGCAAGGAGCTGCGCGCAGGGCTGCAAAGGTAGCGCGCGGGCTACACGGGCGGCGCGCGGGGCTGGAGACAGGTGGCGCGCGGGCTGCACGAGGCAGCGCGCGCGTGCGGTTCAGGGCAGGGCAATGCGTGGGGTAGCGCGGTAACAGCAGTCGGTCACTAAGCAGATGGTGGGCCCGAAAAAAAACGGTCTTACGGACCTACTGCTCTGATACCATGTCAGAATCTAGCAGCAGGAATGAATGATGCATTGAAGAGGATTGTGAGTACAAGTGCTAACCCTAATCTGGGTTGTACCCCTTATGGGCTACCCCACTACAGCCTACAGACAACAAGCACCATTGTAGTTTGACATTGCTTCATACTGGATTCTATTTTTTTTCGCCTTTTCTTTCGCATGATAATTTCTGTTCTCCTTTCGCCTACGTTTCTGTTACTTAGTTCTTTCTCTCCTTATCTTCCCAGTCTTCTTAAGATGGAAACGATTCCGACTTAGCTTGATAGGCGAATCAGGGCACGTAGGTCAATTCGACCTAGCTAGGCCTTTCCTTATTATTTCCGCTTGCTGCTGTTATCGGCTTCCCTTTCCTGCCTCTGGTATTTGCTTTTGGTTCCTACCGTAATCACCCGGACATACCACCCGCCGAAATTGAAGACCCCCCGGGTGGCTTGAAGTCCCGGACATATGCATATATCATTGTTTGTTTGTTTGTTTGTTTGTTTGTTTGTTTGTTTTTTTTTGCTTATATGAATTATACACCAGAACACAAGTGTACAATGCATAAACAGTCGTAACTGTGCATGAGAGACAGGAAGTCCCGCCTCAGAATATCTGATCCTCAGACATGGATCGGGGGCCTGCGTGGTTTGCCCCAAATTGCCGCGAAACTGTTGGACCACTTCCAACCTTTGCCATCCACCACTCTAATCCGGTTCAGAAGATCACGATCTTGCTCCGTCATTTTTTGCCACCTGGCGAGCTGACCCGTCCCTCGCTGCTGCATCCTTGCCACCGAGGCACGCACATAGACGTTCACATGCATGCGAAAAGCTGACTGGACCCTCCGCAGAACTTCTGCGTGCGGAATTTGCAGCCTCTGAAGGCTCCTTCACACCTTTCCGCCCCTAGCTGATGAAGGGCGATCGCTATCAACGATGCCTCTGGAAACGCTGACAGGGACCCCGCCTTGCCAAACAGCCAATCACCGAGCGAGTCACCTTTCCTGGCTGGGTTAATCATCCTTAAGACCTTTTTAACCGCCGAAACTACCCCTTGAGTTCTCGGGCACCCAAAAAACAGTGTTCGAGTGTCTCGAAACCACCACAGTGTAGACAGACAGGTTTGCTGCTGAGAAACTCCAGTCTCTCCCCAACTTGCAAGTTGAGGCAGTGGACGCGTAGCAAAACATCCCTCGGCCGACTCGGGGTAACCAGTGATTCCCGAATCTGTACTACCCACGTCCAATCGATGATGTCACCCCATCGGCTCGCCCATTTCTCCCGCCTGTTCTCCCCGCTGCTGCCGTGTTTCTAGTGTCGCCTGAGCAACCTCAGCGGAGCTGCTTTCCCCTTCGCCAACAGTTTTTCCCGGAGCCGTAGAGGGCCTCTTCTTCCCACCTCAAACATCTCCATAAACCCCACGTTCGGAAGCTTGGCAAAGAGGACCTGTTTCCTCCACGCTTCTGGTGCTGCTGCAAAAGCCTTGAGCGCCAGGCTTGCTGAATCTTTCCCCCGCAGCTCTCTCTCCAAGGTTTCCAAGCTTTTCAGCACCCCATTTCCTTCCGCGTCTCTCCCAACAAGATCACCGAGTCTGACATCAAGGAGCCGTTTCACTGCTTTCTGCCCACCCACCGGCGAAGTTCCTTTTAGGAGGATGTGCCTGTTAAACGTAATCCTCTCCATCATCAGCTCCTTCGTCTCGCGGACCTCCGTTGACCCCGCAAGCGGAGACCGCATGAAATTCGCACATGCCAGCTTCCACCTCTGACTTTTCCCCTCCCAGGTTTTCAATATCTTCTCATGCGCCATGAACGTTTCCAGTCCCTGCGGTAAGTCGGCTGCCTGGCGCATCAGGTTCCGTTTAAATTGATCCGTCTCCGTAAATATCAGCCCGATCCTCCTGGCAGTTAAGCAGGTAAGCATCATCTCCGGATTCTTTGCCCCCACTCCTCCTTTCAGCACTGGTGTGAACAGGAGTTCCTTGCTCCAGAGGTGAAAACACTTTTCCGATGTGGCTTTGTTGGCTGACATGAGTTGTGCGTCATTTTAGTGATCACACTCCATATTTGCGCAGGCGGCGGGTAGACTTGAGCTTGGGACCACGCAATCGGCAGTATGTAACCGTCCATCATCGCCGTTCGAGCCAGAATTGGGAGGTATTGCGGCTGCCACAGCGATATCTTCCCGGCAATTTTCTGCAGCGCCTTGTCCCACGTCGGCTGGCAGCTCCCAGTCGGCGTGACCCATACCCCAAGGAGTCTCTCTGCTTCATCGCCAGCAGCCCAACGAAATCCATCGGAGCGCCAAGTTTTCTTTCCCAAGTTAGCGCCCAGTGGCATCACCACCGATTTCTCCCTGTTCGCCTCAAGCCCAGAGATGCTTTTAAATTCCTCTAACACCTCCACCGCTCTACCGATTTGTTGCTTCCCCTGCAGTAGGAGGGTTGTTTCATCCACATAGCCAATGTAGGCCAACCTCTGATCAACACAGCTGGCGAGGGAGATCCCTACCTTCCGCTTCATCACCTTCTGCGCCAGTGGTTCCACCGCACAGAGAAAGAGGTAAGGCGCTAAAGGGTAGCCTTGCCTCACCCCCGAGACCACCTCCACCGCATCACCCAGCCAGCCATTGATTAACAAACTCGTCCTCGTGTTCGTGTGCAGGCCTTTCACCCAACCAATGTAACGGGCCGAAAATCCCATTTTCTCCATCACTTCGAAGATGAAATCACGGGACACTGAGTCGAACGTTTTTTTGAAGTCAACGAGCAACATGAACCAGCCTTCCTTCCCGTTCTTAGCTGCATCAATGATATCCGCGACCAGCCCCACTGCGTCTGATAACCGCCTTCCGGGGATGAAACCGAACTGCTCCCGAGAGATCACCTTCTGAAGAGCCCTTTTAATTCTGCTCGCCAAGACCCGTGCCAGCACCTTGTAGCTGATGTTCAGTAGCGTGATAGGGTGGTAGTTCTCTAACTGCTCTTTCGCCCCTTTTTTGTGCAGGAGGATTGTCACTACATCCTTGACACTGGTCGGGAGCGAAGAGGTGTGGGTGAAATCCCGGACCAGTCCCATGACATGTTTCCCAAGCGTATCCTAGTGCAGCTCAAACACCTCCTTCGGTAATCCGTATTTCCCTGGTGTCTTGTTATTCGCCATTTCCCGCAGCGCCTGTTTAACTTCTTTCTCCGTCCACTCCTCTTGCAGACCCTCTGCCTCAGAATACATCAGCTTCTTCCCCGCCGCTGGATTCCAGTCCGATACTGCCGTGCGCTTATCCTTCCCAAAAAGGCTACGGAAAGAGATTGAGGCCGCTTCCAAGATCCGCTTAGGCTCCGATACCACTCCTCCCGAGACTGCTACCCCCGCTATCTGAGTTCTGGTTTTCCGCGTCTTTATTCTCGCCGACAAATGTGGAGATGGAACTTCTCCCGTCACCGCCAACTCCATCCCAGCCATGGTATGCATTCTGTCTCTTCGGCACGCAAAATACTCTTAGAGTTGCTGCTCCCGCTTCCTCAGCTGCTCTTTCAGCGCTTGATCCTTTGGGTTCCTCATGAATTCTTCACGCAGCGCAGCCACCACCGTGGTAAGATGAGCAATTGTTGCCTTTATCCTCTTGCATTCCTCCTTTGCATATGACCGCAGGCTGGTGTGCAGGCGAGAGATGAAGGTTGTGAAGTTCCCCCCATTCCCTCGATCCTTTTCTTAGCCCCTGGTCTGCCTAGCAGAGAGGGATGAAAACGCCAGATCCCCGGCCCCAGCTTCAACTGCGACTTGAGCTTGACTGCCGCACGGACGGCAAAGCCATGATCAGAGACTGGCTCATCAGGCGGGACATGTTCGGCCGTCACAAGGCGCGGAAGCAGGGACTGAGAGACCAGTGCTCTATCAATCTGAGAGCTCTCCTGATGCGCCTGTCAGTAGAAAGTATACTCTCGTTCGCTCGGGTGAAGGGAGCGGAAAGCGTCTGAGATATCGAAAGCTTTGCAGCAATGGTAAAGAAAGTCATTTTCTCATGTGGATCCATGTCTAGAGGTCTTATCAAGCAGTGGGTTCTCAATGGTGTTAAGTGTCAAACATTATACATGTTGTAGCTTTGTAGGCTACAGTGGGTTTAGCCTTAGGGGGTACACAATTCTAGGGTTGCATATTTGTACTCCCATTCTTGCTAGTCACATTATTCCTTGTTTATTCACATTCCATGTAGTGGGAACGCTTCCTAGGGCCCACCACGATCTTTTTTTTTTCCTGCCCGGAGTGCGCTTTGCTCCTGCCCGAGTCGCGCCCCGTGTGCCCTCCCTACCGTCGCGCCCTCTCTCGGCCCCTTCACGTCGCCCTTAGCGGCCCCTCTCACGGCCCCTCGCGCCGCCCTTACGGCCCCTTACGGCCCCTCGCTCCGCCCTTACGGCCCCTTACGGCCCCTTACGGCCCCTCGCGCCGCCCTTACGGCCCCTCGCGCCGCCCTTACGGCCCCTCGCGCCGCCCTTACGGCCCCTTACGGCCCCTCGCGCCGCCCTTACGGCCCCTTACGGCCCCTCGCGTCGCCCTTCGCGGCCCCTTACGGCCCCTCGCGCCGCCCTTACGGCCCCTCGTGCGGCCCCTTACGGCCCCTCGCGCCGTCCTTCGCCGCCCCTCGCGGCCTCTTCACGGACCGTCGCCGCCCTCCGCGGCCCCTCGCGCCGCCCTTCACGGCCCGTCGCCGCCCTCCGCGGCCCCTCGCGCCGCCCTTCACGGCCCGTCGCCGCCCTCCGCGGCCCCTCGCGCCGCCCTTCGCGGCCTTTCGCGGCCCGTCGTCGCCGCCTCTGCAGCAGCAGCCGTCGCTGTCCCCGCAGCAGCAGCCGCTGCCGTCCCTGCGGCAGCAGCCGCCGTCGTCCCTGCAGCGGAACCCGCAGCTGCAGCAGCCATTACCAGCAGCAGCCGCCGCCGCTGACTGCAGCTGCCGGTGCGCCTCGGCTCTACCGACGCGCCTCGGCCCGTCCCTGCCGGTGCGCCTCGGCCCTCCCCCTACCACTTGCGGTTTTCTTCCCTGGTGAGAGTGTTGCCGCACTGCGCTGCTACTGCTGCCACTGCTGTTATGGCTACCCCTAGCGTCCTTGCCTTTGATGCTGAGGGTCGGGCTGTTGACTTTGAGGTCTGGGTAGATGATCTGCAGCTTTTCCTACAGTGCGATAGGGCAGACGGTCTCTCCCTCTTTGACCTCACTTCTGGTGCCTCTCCTCCCCCTGCTGCTGATGCTCACAGTGGGCCACGCGCGATGCTGCTGCCCGCCTTGCTGTGCGCCGCCACTTGCCGACCACTGAGCGTGCGCACTTTAGTCAGTACAAGAGTGCTAAGACCTTGTACGACGCTGTAGTTGCACGCTACTCTTCCCCTGCCACTGCTGCACTTAGCCGCCTCATCCTGCCGTACCTCTTCCCTGACCTCGCCGCTTTTCCCACTGTCGCTGACCTCATTACACACCTTTGCACTAGTGACATTCGCTACCGCGCTGCGCTTCCTGCTGAGTTCTGCGCCAAGAACCCCCCCCCCCCCCCCATGTACATCACTCCCTACTACATAGTCACCCGGCTCCCTGACACCCTTCGCTCGGTCAGGGACCACTTTCTCTCTGTTTGCCCCACCACTCTCACCGTTGACCTCCTCGAGGAGCGTCTCCTAGCAGCAGAGCAGAGCATAGTTGCTGTAGGAGCCTCTCGTGGTGACCCTCGTACCCCTGTCTTTGAGGGGTGCTCCCCCTCCCCCCTCTTGCCCTCTGTTGCCTCTGCTGCTGCGGCCGACCTCGTGGGTGTTGAGTCGGTCGGTGCGGCGTCTACCCCTAGCGGGAGACGCCGCTCAGGCAAGGGCAAGGGGGGCAAGGGCGTTGGGGGAGCTGGCGGAGGCGGTGGAGGCGGCAGTGGAGGAGGCGGAGGGAGTGGGGGTGGCGGTGGGAGTGGTGGTGGGAGTGGGGGCACTAGTGGAGGCAGTGGCGGCGGAGGAGGAGGCGGTGGTGGAGGTAGCGGCGGCGGAGGTGGAGCGGGTCGGGGCGGCTCTACGCAGAGGGTCAGCTCCAGTGGTGGTCAGCGCCAGCAGCAGCAGCAGCAGCGTACTCGTGAGACCCCTTCCCCCCAGCAGCTTCGTGAGTGGTACACTGCTCGTCAGCGGGGCGGGGGTGCTGGCCCCTGTACCTACGTTCTCCGTACCGGCGACCGCGCGGGTGAGCAGTGTGGGGGAGCGCACTCCACCCAGCGCTGTTTCGGCCGTCTGACGGACGCTTGGCGTCACCAGTTCCCCGACGCTACTGAGATCCCTCGCTGGGGCGAGCTGTCTAGGGCGGGTGTTGCGATCTTTGATCTTGATTATGATGCTATTCTTGCTGCCATGTATGCTGTGACTATTAGTGATGAGGGTGACTGTTACCGGTGTTTTCCGCCCGACCCGGGCATTGAGGCTGCTGCTCTAGGTGCTTGTGAGGCTGCTGCTCTAGGTGCCAGTGCGTCTGCCGCCCCAGGTGCCGGTGAGTCTGCGCTCTCAGGTACTGCGTCGTCTCCGGACACCCACACCTTCACCCTTGACTCGGGTGCTTCCCGCTCCTTCTTTCGAGACTGCACCACGCTCACGCCGCTTAGTCGGCCAGTGGCGGTCTCCCTGGCAGACCCCTCTGGGGGCCCTGTCCTTGCCCGCTTCTCCACTGTCCTACCGTGTCCGGCGGCCCCTTCTGGCACCCTGTCAGGTCTTTACCTCCCCTCGTTCTCTACGAACTTGGTGAGTGGTGCTGACCTCCAGGATGCAGGGGTTCACCAGTTCACTCCTGCGAGTCAGCGAGTGACCCACTGTACCTGTGCTCGGTCGGGCCGTCACTTGGCCACGTTTACCCGTCAGCCGGGGTCGAGCCTGTACACACTGACTACTGAGTCTCCTCCAGTCGCTGAGTCTGCTCAGGTAGCAGCGTCGGGTCAGGTGTTTGCTGCGGCGTCCAGGTCTGGCCCTGAGTCTGCCCCCTGCTCGTGTCGTCTCCTGTCCCACCGGACTCTCCTCTGGCACCACCGCCTTGGTCACCCCTCCCTGCCTCGTCTTCGAGGCATGGCTTCCCGTCTTCTTGTCTCTGGCCTCCCCCGGTCCCTCCCTCCCCTTCCTCCGGGGCCTGCCCCTACCTGCGTCCCCTGCGTCGCCTGTCCGTGCTGCTCGCATTGGTGGTCGTGGTTCGCGTCAGCGTCCTCCCCCTGTCCCCGGCACGCACCGGATGTCTCTGCGTCCTTCCACTGCTCCACTGCGTGCCCCTTTGCCTTCTCCTCCCGAGTCCTCTCTTCCTGCACTTGCTGACCCGGAGTCGGACTCCCTTCGTGCTGCGCGTCCTACTGTCACGCGTCTCCTTGCTACTGTCGTCACTGACCCTTCCTTTGAGTCTACTGCTGCGTCTGCCCTAAATGCTGAGCTTGTCGACTTCGCTGCTCGCTGTCGCCTAGACTACGCTGCCAGTCTTGTCGCTGAGTCTGAGTCTGCCTGTCCTCCGTCCGTCGGGGGGTGAGTGTGCTCTTGGCACGGACGTCCTTGAGGACAGGCAGGAGGAGTTCCAGTGCTTGGCTGCTGCTTCACCTCATCTCGTGTCCATGCTGCTTGCCCCTGAGGGAGACCCGGATGCACTTGACATCCCGACTCCGCGCTCTTACGCGGAGGCGATAGAGGGTCCCTACTCCTCTCAGTGGCAGGCAGCCATGGACGCAGAGATGGCTTCCTGGAAGTCCACAGGCACCTACGTTGACGAGGTTCCCCCGCCTGGGGCGAACATCGTCAGTGGCATGTGGATTTTCAGGGTGAAGCGGCCGTCGGGTTCTCCGCCTGTCTTCAAGGCGCGTTACGTGGCTCGTGGTTTCAGTCAGCGGCAGGGAGTTGACTACTTTCAGACCTTCTCTCCCACCCCGAAGATGACCACTCTTCGGGTACTGCTGCACATAGCCGCTCACCGAGACTACGAGCTGCACTCTCTTGACTTCAGCACTGCTTTCTTGCAGGGCAGCCTGCACGAGGAGATCTGGCTGCGCCGCCCACCTGGCTTCACTGGGACTTTTCCTCCTGGCACCCAGTGGAGCCTCCGGCGGCCAGTCTACGGTCTCCGCCAGGCACCTCGTGAGTGGCACGACACACTGAGGACTACACTTGCGGCTCTTGGGTTTGCTCCTTCTACTGCCGACCCGTCGCTGTTTCTGCGCACCGACACTTCTTTGCCGCCGTTCTACATCTTCGTGTACGTCGACGACTTGGTCTTTGCTACAGCTGACACTGCTGGACTCGCCTACGTGAAGTCCGAGCTGCAGAAGAGACACACGTGCACAGACCTCGGTGAGCTGCGCAGCTACCTTGGCTTGCAGATCACCCGGGACAGAGCACAGTGCACCATTACCCTGACTCAGTCACACATGGTGCAGCAGGTCCTTCAGCGCTTCGGCTTCACGTACTCCTCGCCTCAGGCCACTCCTCTGCCTACACGCCACTCGCTCTCAGCTCTGCCTTCGGATGAGTCCGTAGAGTCGAGTGGCCCGTATCCAGAGCTTGTTGGCTGCCTCATGTACCTGATGACCTGCACTCGACCTGACCTTGCATACCCTCTTAGCATTCTGGCACGCTATGTTGCTCCTGGGAGACACAGACCAGAGCACATGGCTGCAGCGAAGAGGGTGTTGCGCTACTTGTGCAGTACGTCGGGCATGGGGCTTGTGCTTGGAGGGCAGAGTTCTGTAGTCCTCACTGGTCACGCAGACGCTTCTTGGGCTGACGACCAGGCTACGCGGCCTGGTCACAGGCTGACGACCGCTGCGTAGCCTGGTCGTCAGCCCAAGAAGCGTCTGCGTGACCAGTGAGGACCACTGAACTCTGCCCTCCAAGCACAAGCCCCATGCCCGACGTACTGCACAAGTAGCGCAACACCCTCTTCGCTGCAGCCATGTGCTCTGGTCTGTGTCTCCCAGGAGCAACATAGCGTGCCAGAATGCTAAGAGGGTATGCAAGGTCAGGTCGAGTGCAGGTCATCAGGTACATGAGGCAGCCAACAAGCTCTGGGTACGGGCCACTCGACTCTACGGACTCATCCGAAGGCAGAGCTGAGAGCGAGTGGCGTGTAGGCAGAGGAGTGGCCTGAGGCGAGGAGTACGTGAAGCCGAAGTGCTGAAGGACCTGCTGCACCATGTGTGACTGAGTCAGGGTGATGGTGCGCTGTGCTCTGTCCCGGGTGATTTGCAAGCCAAGGTAGCTGCGCAGCTCACCCAGGTCTGTGCACGTGTGTCTCTTCTGCAGCTCGGACTTCACGTAGGCGAGTCCAGCAGTGTCAGCTGTAGCAAAGACCAAGTCGTCGACGTACACGAGGATGTAGAACGGCGGCAAAGAAGTGTCGGTGCGCAGAAACAGCGACGGGTCGGCAGTAGAAGGAGCAAACCCAAGAGCCGCAAGTGTAGTCCTCAGTGTGTCGTGCCACTCACGAGGTGCCTGGCGGAGACCGTAGACTGGCCGCCGGAGGCTCCACTGGGTGCCAGGAGGAAAAGTCCCAGTGAAGCCAGGTGGGCGGCGCAGCCAGATCTCCTCGTGCAGGCTGCCCTGCAAGAAAGCAGTGCTGAAGTCAAGAGAGTGCAGCTCGTAGTCTCGGTGAGCGGCTATGTGCAGCAGTACCCGAAGAGTGGTCATCTTCGGGGTGGGAGAGAAGGTCTGAAAGTAGTCAACTCCCTGCCGCTGACTGAAACCACGAGCCACGTAACGCGCCTTGAAGACAGGCGGAGAACTCGGCGGCCGCTTCACCCTAAAAATCCACATGCCACTGACGATGTTCGCCCCAGGCGGGGGAACCTCGTCAACGTAGGTGCCTGTGGACTTCCAGGAAGCCATCTCTGCGTCCATGGCTGCCTGCCACTGAGAGGAGTGTGGACCCTCTATCGCCTCCGCGTAAGAGCGCGGAGTCGGGATGTCAAGTGCATCCGGGTCTCCCTTAGGGGCAAGCAGCATGGACACGAGATGAGGTGAAGCAGCAGCCAAGCACTGGAACTCCTCCTGCCTGTCCTCAAGGACGTCCGTGCCAAGAGCACACTCACCCCCGACGGACGGAGGACAGACAGACTCAGACTCAGCGACAAGACTGGCAGCGTAGTCTAGGCGACAGCGAGCAGCGAAGTCGACAAGCTCAGCAACTAGGGCAGACGCAGCAGTAGACTCAAAGGAAGGGTCAGTGACGACAGTAGCAAGGAGACGCGTGACAGTAGGACGCGCAGCACGAAGGGAGTCCGACTCCGGGTCAGGAAGTGCAGGAAGAGAGGACTCGGGAGGAGAAGGCAAAGGGGCACGCAGTGGAGCAGTGGAAGGACGCAGAGACATCCGGTGGGGCCGGGAACAGGGGGAGGACGCTGACGCGAACCACGACCACCAATGCGAGCAGCACGGACAGGCGACGCAGGGCGAGACGCAGGCACACGACGCTCAGCTAGACCTCCAGTAGGACCAGTGTAGGGAGAAGGAGAAGGAAGTGGGGAGGCTGGCTGTAACTGTGACTCAGACTGGACAGGAGGCGGACACTCTAAGCCAGGAGCAGGACCAAGAGAGGACGGAAGACCAAGAACCTGCTCAAGGAGCGGAACGAAGTACGGCTGTGGTCGCGCAGCGCCACCAGCACCAGAAGGAACAGCACCAGTACCCCCAACGGGAGCACCAGCACCAGCAGAACCACCAGCTCCAGCAGCGCCAACTCCAGCACCCTCAGAAGCACCAGCGTCTGTAGCACCTCCAGCGCCAACACCCCCAGGAGCGCCAGCTCCAGTCGGACCACCAGAAGACGCAGCAGCTCCAGCTCCAGGAGCACCAGCAGCACCAGCGCCAGTAGCACCAGTAGCACCCGTAGGCCCATCAGCTCCAGTACACCCTGTACGAGCACCTCCGGGACCCGCTGCACCAGCACCCTCAGCAGCAGCAGAACCTCCAGCGTCCGCAGCACCACCAGCTCCAGCAGCACGCCGCCAGCGCCGGGCAAACCACTCACGCAGCTCCTGTGGAGAGAGTAGCTCCCGCCGGGACGAAGCACCCGAAGAACCTCCAGGCCCAGCACCACCAGACGCCACACGAGCAGGCCCAGCACCCTCAGGCTCCGCACTCCGAGACGCAGCACCCCCAGGCTCAGCACCCCCAGGCGGAACACTCCCAGGCTCAGCGCCCCCAGACGCAGTACCTCCAGGCTCAGCACCCCCAGGCTCAGCACCCCCAGACGCAGCACCTCCAGGCTCAGCACCTCCAGGCTCAGCACCCCCAGGCTCAGCACCCCCAGGCGCAGCACCCCCAGACTCAGCACCCCCAGGCTCAGCACCCCTAGCAGCACCAGAGTCAACAGCTACCTCGACAGGCTCGACCGCATCTACCTGGGACACACCTGAGGGGGCAGGACCCTGAGGGGGGAGGGGGTCTACCGGAGGGGGACCTGGCGTAAGGAAGAGCGGCGGGGGAGGGAGGGACGCAGTGCGGTAGGGGAAGAGACGGTAGTAGGGAACCGACTCGTCAAAGGTGACGTCCTGGGAGGACAGAACACGGCGCGAGGTGGGGTGGTAGAACTGCCAGCCTGGCGCGTCAGGAGGGAAGCCAAGGAAGACGCAGGGAACAGCACGAGAGGACAGCTTGTCCGCAGACAAGTCGCGGACAAACGCCCGAGATCCCCAGACACGGAACGCAGACGCATCGCCAACCTTCCCCGTCCACAGTAAAGCAGGGGAGGTCTCCGGCATGGAGACCCGGGGGTGAAGGTTGATCTGATGCGCCGCGTACCGAACCGCAAACGGCCACAGAAAATGGGGGGCAGCCGCATGGACCATGGACGTACGAGCGACGTCCATGATCATGCCAATGCGGCGCTCAGCAATCCCATTTTGCTGTGGAGAGTCCGGAAGCGTGAAGGTCTGGCGGATGCCTCGTGCACGACAGAAGGCCCGCAGAAGGTCAGAGGAGAACTCTCCGCCTCTGTCGGAGTGCAGACGCAGAACAGGAAAGTCCGAGCCGAAACTCTCCCTGAGCTGGAGACGAGCTGCGCGGATCCAGGCGATCAACACCTCAGTGACGTCACCCTTGCTGCGCAAGGGGAAGACTGTGGTGTAACGCGAGTAGTCGTCAACCACCAACAGGAAGTAACGCTCGTGACCCTGCCCACGGACGCGGGCTGGGCCCCACACGTCCATGTGAAGCGTCTGCAGCGGAGCCTCTGTCGGAGGAAACTCGGAGGAGTGAGGAGCAGCGCGCTGCCGCCCCTCGACGCAGGGAACGCAGGTGGGGGCAGGCCCCGGAGGAAGGGGAGGGAGGGACCGGGGGAGGCCAGAGACAAGAAGACGGGAAGCCATGCCTCGAAGGCGAGGCAGGGAGGGGTGACCAAGGCGATGGTGCCAGAGGAGAGTCCGGTGGGACAGGAGACGACACGAGCAGGGGGCAGACTCAGGGCCAGACCTGGACGCCGCAGCAAACACCTGACCCGACGCTGCTACCTGAGCAGACTCAGCGACTGGAGGAGACTCAGTAGTCAGTGTGTACAGGCTCGACCCCGGCTGACGGGTAAACGTGGCCAAGTGACGGCCCGACCGAGCACAGGTACAGTGGGTCACTCGCTGACTCGCAGGAGTGAACTGGTGAACCCCTGCATCCTGGAGGTCAGCACCACTCACCAAGTTCGTAGAGAACGAGGGGAGGTAAAGACCTGACAGGGTGCCAGAAGGGGCCGCCGGACACGGTAGGACAGTGGAGAAGCGGGCAAGGACAGGGCCCCCAGAGGGGTCTGCCAGGGAGACCGCCACTGGCCGACTAAGCGGCGTGAGCGTGGTTCAGTCTTGAAAGAAGGAGCGGGAAGCACCCGAGTCAAGGGTGAAGGTGTGGGTGTCCGGAGACGACGCAGTACCTGAGAGCGCAGACTCACCGGCACCTGGGGCGGCAGACGCACTGGCACCTAGAGCAGCAGCCTCACAAGCACCTAGAGCAGCAGCCGCAATGCCCGGGTCGGGCGGAAAACACCGGTAACAGTCACCCTCATCACTAATAGTCACAGCATACATGGCAGCAAGAATAGCATCATAATCAAGATCAAAGATCGCAACACCCGCCCTAGACAGCTCGCCCCAGCGAGGGATCTCAGTAGCGTCGGGGAACTGGTGACGCCAAGCGTCCGTCAGACGGCCGAAACAGCGCTGAGTGGGGTGCGCTCCCCCACACTGCTCACCCGCGCGGTCGCCGGTACGGAGAACGTAGGTACAGGGGCCAGCACTCCGCCCCGCTGACGAGCAGTGTACCACTCACGAAGCTGCTGGGGGGAAGGGGTCTCACGAGTACGCTGCTGCTGCTGCTGCTGGCGCTGACCACCACCGGAGCCGACCCTCTGCGTAGAGCCGCCCCGACCCGCTCCACCTCCGCCGCCGCTACCTCAACCACTGCCTCCTCCTCCGCCGCCACTGCCTCCACTAGTGCCCCCACTCCCACCACCACTCCCACCGCCACCCCCACTCCCTCCGCCTCCTCCACTGCCGCCTCCACCGCCTCCGCCAGCTCCCCCAACGCCCTTGCCCCCCTTGCCCTTGCCTGAGCGGCGTCTCCCGCTAGGGGTAGACGCCGCACCGACCGACTCAACACCCACGAGGTCGGCCACAGCAGCAGAGGCAACAGAGGGCAAGAGGGGGGAGGGGGAGCACCCCTCAAAGACAGGGGTACGAGGGTCACCACGAGAGGCTCCTACAGCAACTATGCTCTGCTCTGCTGCTAGGAGACGCTCCTCGAGGAGGTCAACGGTGAGAGTGGTGGGGCAAACAGAGAGAAAGTGGTCCCTGACCGGGCGAAGGGTGTCAGGGAGCCGGGTGACTATGTAGTAGAGGGTGATGTACATGGGGGGGGGGGGGGTTCTTGGCGCAGAACTCAGCAGGAAGCGCAGCGCGGTAGCGAATGTCACTAGTGCGAAGGTGCGTAATGAGGTCAGCGACAGTGGGAAAAGCGGCGAGGTCAGGGAAGAGGTACGGCAGGATGAGGCGGCTAAGTGCAGCAGTGGCAGGGGAAGAGTAGCGTGCAACTACAGCGTCGTACAAGGTCTTAGCACTCTTGTACTGACTAAAGTGCGCACGCTCAGTGGTCGGCAAGTGGCGGCGCACAGCAAGGCGGGCAGCAGCATCGCGCGTGGCCCACTGTGAGCGAACAGTGGCGTCAGCATCAGCAGCAGGGGGGGGAGAGGCACCAGAAGTGAGGTCAAAGAGGGAGAGACCGTCTGCCCTATCGCACTGTAGGAAAAGCTGCAGATCATCGAGCCAGACCTCAAAGTCAACAGCCCGACCCTCAGCATCAAAGGCAAGGACGCTAGGGGTAGCCATGACAGCAGTGGCAGCAGTAGCAGCAGTGGCAGTGCGGCAACACTCTCACCAGGGAAGAAAACCGCAAGTGGTAGGGGGAGGGCCGAGGCGCACCGGCAGGGACAGGCCGAGGCGCGTCGGTAGAGCCGAGGCGCACCGGCGGCTGCAGTCAGCGGCGGCGGCGGCTGCTGGTAACGGCTGCTGCAGCTGCGGCTTCCGCTGCAGGGACGGCGGCGGCTGCTGCTGCAGGGACGGCGGCGGCTGCTGCTGCGGGGACAGCGGCGGCTGCTGCTGCAGAGGCGGCGACGACGGGCCGCGAAAGGCCGCGAAGGGCGGCGGGAGGGGCCGCGGAGGGCGGCGACGGGCCGTGAAGGGCGGCGCGAGGGGCCGCGGAGGGCGGCAACGGGCTGTGAAGGGCGGCGCGAGGGGCCGCGGAGGGCGGCGACGGGCCGTGAAGAGGCCGCGAGGGGCGGCGAAGGACGGCGCGAGGGGCCGTAAGGGGCCGCACGAGGGGCCGTAAGGACGGCGCGAGGGGCCGTAAGGGGCCGCGAAGGGCGACGCGAGGGGCCGTAAGGGGCCGTAAGGGGCCGTAAGGGCGGCGCGAGGGGCCGTAAGGGCGGCGCGAGGGGCCGTAAGGGCGGCGCGAGGGGCCGTAAGGGCGGCGCGAGGGGCCGTAAGGGCGGCGCGAGGGGCCGTAAGGGGCCGTAAGGGCGGCGCGAGGGGCCGTGAGAGGGGCCGCTAAGGGCGACGCGAAGGGGCCGTGAGAGGGCGCGACGGTAGGGAGGGCACACGGGGCGCGACTCGGGCAGGAGCAAAGCGCGCTCCGGGCAGGAAAAAAAAAGATCGTGGTGGGCCCTAGGAAGCGTTCCCACTAGGGAACCTGCTCTGAAACCATGTGAAGAAACGAGGAATGATGTGACTAGCAAGAATGGGAGTACAAATATGCAACCCTAGAATTGTGTACCCCCTAAGGCTAAACCCACTGTAGCCTACAAAGCTACAACATGTATAATGTTTGACAGTCTTGAATTTCAATACTCTTGACCCTCCCTCAGTGCACTGCCAGCGTGTCTAGTCAGAATAAGCTGTCCACGCGGCAATTGGCTCATTCTTTACTGTTTGTGTTGGCAGGTGTTACAATCTGAAGTGGGACTTAACGAAACAAGGATCGTTCAGGGTTGATCGCAGGTAGTGTTGCAGCGGAAGTAGTGAACTCAGGTCAGAGTGAATGTAAAATGACTGAGATGATAATAGCATGCATACATAGGGTTTATATAGAAATACAAAGGAATGCGAAACGACCTAGACTAGTCATGTACTCTAAGGGGTACATTCCCTTATTAGAGCGAATTTCAAACCGTGCGGCGCGGGAGTCAGTTTCAAACCTGTTCCCGCTCTTTTCATTTCAAATGTCTCTGCCTGCATCGGTCTTGATCAGGCGGTTGCTGTGTCGCTTCGATTCTTCTGACTCCTCGTCTTCGTACTCGGTAGAGTCGGCTCCTGCAGCGTACAGGAATGCCTTCTCATTGAACTTCGTATCGTAACACTCCCCTTCATTCCTGAACGCGGAGGATGCTGACTTGCTTGACCACTCCAGTGAGATTGGAGCAGTGTTTGAACTGTTGACGTGGCAGCCGCTTGGTAAGGAAGTCGGCTGCCATTTCAGTGGTCGGGCAGTATGCGAGGTCAACCTTGCCTTGGTCAATTTCGTCTTTGACGAAGAAGTACCGCAGTGCGATGTGCTTCGTGCGGTTCACGAACCCAGGCTTGTTCGCGATCTTGATCGCGCTCTGGTTGTCGCAGTGCAGGCGAAAGGTGGGCGAAGTTGGGATTTTCGCTTCCTGTAGCAGCTCCTGCAGGTACAGACCTTCGCGAACTGCTGCTGTCGCGGCGATGTATTCAGCTTCGGCCGATGACAGGGCAACCAGTTCCTGCTTCTGCGAATTCCAGGAGATGGGGCCAGTTGGCTCCAGGCGGAAGACAAAGCCGGTTCGGGACCGTCGATTCGCTGGGTCAGCGGCGTGGTCGGCATCCACATAGCCGTCGAGGTTGAAGGATGTTGTTGACAGCGTGGAGTAGGAGAGCCCGATGTCAGGTGTGGAAATGAAGTACTGCAGGGCGCGCTCCAAGTCCAGCTGGTTCTCGGCTATTGGCTTGCGTGAGTACTGTGCCAGTTGGCTGGCGATGTACGAGAGGTCGGGTCGGCATGTGACAGATGCAAAAAGCAGGCAACCCAGTTGCTGCTGGTACAGTTGGAGTCCGGCAGGGGACAGAGGTTTGTTGTCCGGTTTGTAGTTGGTGCCGGGGTTGCGGTAGGGGGTTGAGAGTGGTGCGCGTGGGATGTTGAAGCGCTCCCCCAGCTGCTCTGCGTATTTTGAAGCTGACAGGTGAATTGCTTCTGGCGCGTGGGTGATGTTCAGACCCAAAAACTGAGTGACTTTGTGGTTGATGGTGATGTCCACGCGCTTTGCCAGATTTTCTTCGAACTGATTAAGGAGCAGGTTGCAGGTGCCAGTGTACAGCAGGTCGTCGACATAGACGGTGAGGAGGATGTAGTCGCCGTTGAAGTGGAGGCGGTACATTCCCGGGTCGTGCGGCAGCTGTCTGAAACCTATCTCGATCAGGATCTTGTGCAGATGTTGCTGCCAGAGACGAGGCGCTTACTTGATCCCATAGAGGGACTTCTTCAGTCGACAGACCCTGGGATCACCTTCTCCGTAGGTGTGTGGCTGTTCCACAAAGATGGTGGCGTCCACCAACGCGTATAAAAACGCGTTCTTCACGTCGATCTGTCGCAGTGGTAGATGCTTAGCGGCGGCAATGGCGAGTAGAATTCGGACTGAGGTGTGACGGCTGACGGGAGCAAAGGTTTGATCGAAGTCAATGCCGTGGCGCTGGTCGTATCCTCGTACGACCCACCGGGCTTTAAAGCGTTCGATAGTGCCGTCAGCCCAACTTTCCGCGCTAGTTCAGCAAACATTAAGAAAAAAAGAAAAACACATTGAGTATCTTCTGTTCCAGAAAGTGCTCCAACCATCCACATTTACGAAAGTCTATTGACTACCAGGCAGTAAACAAACAGACAATCAAGAATAAGTATACATCGATGTTCTCATGGACCAACTGCGAGGTGCAACAGTCTGTTCGAAGCTGGATATATAGTCAGGTCACTGGCAAATTAAAATGGCATACAACGCAATCCACAAGACAACGTTTCATAGCAGATACGGATTGTACGAGTATTTATGAATGCCGTTCGGTCTCTGCAACGAACCAGCAACATCTCAGGCTGAAATAAACCACATCTAACGACCCCTTATGGACGAGTGCGTGGTCGTGTACCTGTATGACATATTGATCTACTAAAAAAATATGGAGTACGTGGAGCATCTACGGAAAGGGCTCGAGATCCTATGAAAGAACCAAGTTTAAGTGCAGTTGTCAAAGAGGGACTTTGCCCTAAAAAAGGTGCAGTTTTTCGAGCACATGGTGAGTGCTGAGGGCGTACATGTGGACTCGCGGAAGATCAAAGCCATCAAAAGGTGGAAAGTTTCTAAGAACGTCAAAGAGTTGCAACAATTCTTAGATTTTGCCAACTACTACAACAGGTTTTTGTAAGTACACAAAATAGCAGCGCCAATAACGAACTTATTGAGAAAGGATACGCCCTATAACTGGGATACTCCTCAACAGTAAGCCATTGAACAGCTACAGACAGCACTGACTACTGCCCCAGTACTCATCATACCAGATTAAGAGAGAGTACTGATGCAAGACCACAAACGCGGTTTGCAACCTACGCATACCTCAGTAAAAAGCTACATGCAACATAACTAAATCAGGCCTGGTGAAAGCAAGTTGGATTGAGTGATTATGACTGCTGCAGGTTTGTATCAATGTTGTTCGCGCCCTTTTTGTACGTGACGATGTAGCAGAAGTTGGACTTTATTAAATCCAACCACCTGATTGTCACAGATTTAGTTGCGTCTGGGCTCGCAGGTACTGTAGTGATTTGTGATATCTCTGAATCGTTATGTTGGCTCCCGTCAGGTAATAGCCGGGGTACGAAACGCGTGGACAATGGCCAGGATTTCTTTGCCGTAAACTAGGTAGTTGCGCTCGCGTGGCTGCATCTTGCGTAATTCATACGCGATTGGTTGCAGCCGTTTTTCGAAATCCCGTTGAAGGACGGTGTCGATGGCAAAATCGCTGGCATCCGTTACAACTTCGATCAGTTTAGATGGGTCCACAAGCCGAAGAATCGGGGGTGAACTCAGAATGTTTTTGAGTTCATCAACGACCGGCTTCTGTTCCCCCCCCCCCCCCAAAGAAAGAAACGTCCTTGTGCAGAAGGTTGGTTAACGGCTTGGTTGCCCCCGCCAAATTCGTTACAAACAGGGATGTAATTTACAAACCCGGGGATACGCTGCAACTATGTGGTGTTTGTCGGCGGCTTCCACTATAAAATCGCTGCCACTTTACGAGGGTCTATCTTAAACCATGTGCCCCATGACATCCAGTTCCGACTTTAGAAACAATCACTTGGAGCCTTTTGTAATCAGTCGGTTCTGATTTAAGTGCCGGAACACTTCCTCCAAACCCTAGAATAGGTATTCTCGAGTCTTGTTGTACACCAAGATATCGTCCAGTTAGAAGATGGAGTGTGTGTGAAAAGTGGTCTTCGAGCAGTCATCGGCGAACAAGCGAATTTGATGGTAGCCACCTCACAAGTCGATCTTTGAGAAGTAGTGAGCCCCACGAAGCTGATCCAGTAGGTCGTCCGCTCGCGGAATCGGGTAACTCAATTGGTAATAATCAATGCGCATGCGTAGGCCCCCGCCCTTCATCATCGTGAACAGTATTGGTGCCACGAATGGCGGCGTACTCGGCCGGATAAATCCCTTGGCAATGAGATAATCCAGCTGCCTTCTCAACTTGCCGAACTCTGGCTAGCTCAGTTGCCACTATGTTTGAACAGTCAATCTGGATCCTATAAACTTCTGGATGCTGAGGTGGAAAACCGTCGGGCAGGTCAACTGTTGAAATATGAGGATACCTCCAAATAATGCTAGCCAAGTCCTTGGGTACAGGCGCATAGAGCGTGTCGATGTCGGCGATTTTTTTTTTTGCGGCTGGCACCTCGTACAGATGTACGGTGTAGCCTTGCGCCTTTCGGTTAATGGGTCGCCACGTGACGATGGCGTTGACGTGTGTCATCACCGACTCCGGCTCCATCAATGTCGGAAGCATCACTCGCCTTGTGTTGGTATGTACAGTGCATGCGTATTCCAGTCGATAGTCGGATTAAAACATTGCAGCCAATCGCGCCCCACAGCGCATCGCAACCGTCCAATGTTGTTGCAAGCATCTTCATGCCAAAACAAAAATCGTCGACACTTCATCTAAACTTTTTGTGCTTCTTCTCTAATATCTAGCGGTGTCTCATCCACCAGTCGCGTCAATTTTGGCAGACACCTGCCCAGTTGATCAGGTTGTGACTAGCCCCGTCGTCAACGAAATTTTTTATTTCATAACTGTTAACCCTCAATTTTTTATCTCATTACTAGGTCGCCCGTTTGCTACTGACTCATTTTTTTTCCAACCCTTCTCCGTCGTCTTTCTTCCTCTGCTTCAGCTTCGGGTAGTCCTTCTTCAGATGACCCAGCTAGGTGCATAAAAAGCATGGCCCTAAGGCTCGAGTTGAAGCATCCACCCGTTGATTGTGAGCTGTTGAGCCGGTCCTTGAAAATGATTTCCCTCTTACGAACTTGCTCTAGCCCGCTGCATCAGCGCGTCTGTTGATTTATCCAGTTGGACAGCATAAGTCGCACTGTTGTGTATGTCGTTCCTCATACTTTAACTAATATTTGAGGCTCGCGACGTTTTCTATAGTTGCTCCACATCGCTCATATCGTCAGCTTGGTTGGCAAAACTCAAAACGACGCTGTGTAGTCATGGAGCGAGGTCAACTGCTTCAAGGCACTCATCTTCATACGGGCAATATTCGAGGCAGATACATGGTCAAATGATCTGCAAGTCTGTGTCCCATGCCTTCTATGTGCGTATCGTGGCTACTGTGAAAATTGATGTCGCTCGTTACTTGGCAGGTGTTGAAGCCCCATCATTTGTGTTGATTGTGTAGGTGGTTGTGGTATTTTGCAGCATGCAAGAAATCAAACTGGGCTAAAGAAACAAATCGGCTCTTCATCACCACCGTCATTCGCCTGTACAGGATACCAGTAATGACCATCGACGACCGTGACACGAAATTTACCACCAACTTCTGAAGAAACTTGTGAATGTATTTCGGCACGCGACTCCAATTTAGCTCATCATACCACCCAAAAACCGACAGACAGACTGAGCGCACCAATCAGACTAAGAAGCAATTTATACGAGCCATGTGTGACAACCTGGTAGCATGGGAGCAGCAGTTGCCACTTATCGAGTTCGCGTATAACAACTAGACACCCGCCACCACAAAGTAGTCACCCTTCTACCTCAACCATGGCCATAACCCAACAATACCCATGACATCAAATCTCAACAACCCCGTCCCACGTGCAAAGCAATTCGCCGAATTATTACAAGCATCCAAACCTGAGCAGCAAACACAACATTTTTTTTTTACATCATCGCTAAGCGCAACGCGGACCGTCATCGTCGCCCCGTCAATTACCAACCTGATGACGTGGTTTTGCTTGACACTCAGAACCTGCGCTTGCACATTATTCCAAAATTATGCACGAGATATTGCGGGCCACATGATCAATCCGGTAATAGAGCACCTCATCCTCCCTGCTGATAGGTAAGTCATCCCATCCTTCCACGCCAGCCTTCTCCGCCCATACATCCCATCAATGAGCCAGGTGCCACGCAGTTGCCCACAAGTCTGACTACATAGTCCGTCGAGCCAATTGCCATACTTGAAACTATTTTTAGCTATTGCATAAGTAACCCACGTGGAGCTTGACGAATCGAGTTTTTGTTCCGGAAGAGAAATTGAACACCAACTAAATTGAAAGCAACCCCGTCATTACCGAGTATCTGCGTAGTAGGAATTTTCGCGACATCCACGCACTTTTGTAAGGGCCTCGTGCAAGAAAACAACTTTCCTTATTTTTCGTCACACTTTATACCGCGTACTCCTATTCCCGCAACTGTACACCCAACAGCAGCCCGTTACCACCTCGTGGTGCTCGCCTCGATAGTGTTCTCGCCATCACGACCATCGCGCCCAAACCACCCCGCTCGGCTTGTAACCCGCGACCCAGCTCTATGCCTCGACATTTCCCCAACCCCGAGGCTAGGTCCGTAGAGCACCCCTTTGTGAGCGTGTTACCATTATCCTTTTTTTTTTTAAATTAAATACATCGCCCATGCCTTTGCTCATTGTATTGTTTGCTTCGATAGTGCAATTTTCGCTCTCTTACTCAACTACACTCGTACCACTTCCACTATCTTCACCAAAGGCTCCTTATCCTAATCAAATGATTCTAAGGTAACCACAACACAAGTGGCTAGTGTCAGACGTCACGACATGATGCGTTGCAAACTTTTGAACTACTCTAAAAAAACGTATACTACTTTTTGGCTAGTGGCTATTTGTAGAAACCATTCTACTTTTTGCGCCTTTTGTTCAGAATATAGTACAATGGTAAAAAAATGTTCAGAATAAAAAACTTGTATTTCATAATGTAAATTCATTTTTTTTTGTACGATATTCTTACACTTTCTTTATGTACCATGTTTGATGAGCATGACCTTTTTTCGTACCATTGATACTTCAAACAACTTAAAAACAATCTGGTCTCCATTGATACTTCAAACAGCCCCAAAACAATCTGGTCTGAGGGCCTCATTTGGGGTCTTATAGAAAAGTGATATGCCTATTGTTCACCCAAACGTTTTTGTCTACGATTCTAGTTATTTTAGAGATGACTGGGGGGTGGGAATCTCCTAGTCAGAAGATTATGGTGTTGTTGTGTCTAATATATTTTTTTATAAGTCTAATTGTGTACAACGATCAATTTCATCATTCTTTTTTAAAGGTATGATATTCCTGGGTAAAGAAGAGTGATGTATGATATTGCATGATCTCATATGACTTGTTCGTAAAGATAGTTTCTTATGCATTCTACAAATGTTGATCCATTGTGCATATATGTGCGCACTAATTGCATGATGCCCTAGGCTGAGAGGAACCAGTTTGTATGTGAATGGTTAGGAAAATTTGCACGTATGGATGATGTGAGGTGTGCAGGCATGCCACATGAAGACGGGAAATTTGGATGCATTAAATCATCAAGGGCCCCGTGTGAGCTGATTCTGAGACATTAGAGACACCAGCGAGACTATCCAAGCGACCACAAACTATAGGGGCATTTGGAATGATGATCCCCGACCATTGTTACTCTGCTGCTGCTGCTGCTGCTGCTGTAGCTGTTGTATCGGAGACACCAAAATTATTATTGGCCTGCCTCAGATGCTCCTTGAAGTGAAGGATCAGTAGGGATGACGGAGAGATGATGCTGCTGGCACTACCCCTCGTGTATGGTCTCCTTGCGATGTGCTGCCTGACGTTGTGGCTGCACCCACTCCAGCTGCTCTGCTTCCTGGAACAACTGCTGCTCGTGCACCTCCATTGGCTGTGAAGTCTCCAACTGCCTCACGTCAAAAGGCCCACCTTCCCGAAAGCGTGCCTTTCTTTCCCCCATAAAGGACGGCACCTGGTCTGTTGGGAGTGGAGAGGGGAGTGAAGGCATGAGGCCACTTCTTTCTGCATCAGCCCCAGAACCACCTGCACCACCTCCAACATGCTCAGGCATAAAACCCCGTGCGTCCACTGGGGATGGTTCCACGGAGAATGGTACACTGTTTATCTCATGGCTCTGAGAGTCGTCCCCAGGTTGAGACAGTAGGTCATGAGTGGCGTTGCTTGGCTCCACAATGTGGTCCCTTGGTGTTCACCCCGCACATCATTTTGTTATCAAGTCACTGTCAGAGGAGGCTCTGGCAGATGGCAGAACCCCCTTTCCTTGCTGTGCACGTGGAGGATCCTCGGGTGGCAGCTGCTGCTGCTGCTGCTGCTGCTGTGGTTGCAGCAATGGTGGCTGCTGCTCGTGGTAGAGCTGCTGATAGTGCTGCTGCTGCTGCTGCTGTGGTTGCGGCAGTAGTGGCTGCTACTGCTGCTGCTTCTGCTGCTGCTGTAGTTGCGGCAGTGGTGGCTGCTGCTCCTGGTAGTGCTGCTGATAAAGATTCTGCTTCTGTGGCTGTGGCAGTCGTAGCTGCTGCTCCTGGTAGTGCTGCTGATAGTGCTGGTGCTGCTGTGGTTGCGGCAGTGGTGGCTGCTGCTCCTGATGGTGCTGCAGCTGTGGTCGCGGCAATGGTGGACATTGCTCCTGGTAGTGCTGCTGATAGTGCTGCTGTTGCTGCTGTGGTTGCAGCATTGGTGGCTGCTGTGGTTGCAGCATTGGTGGCTGCTGCTCCTGGTCGTGCTGCAGATAGTGCTGCTGCTGTGGTGGTTGCGACAGTGGTGGCTGCTGCTCCTGGTAGTACTGCTGATAGCGCTGCTGCTGCTGTTGTTGTTGCAGCATTGGTAGCTGCTGTGGTTGCAGCAATGGTGGCTGCTGCTCCTGGTCGTGCTGCTGCTGTGGTGGTTGCGGCAGTGGTGGCTGCTGCTCCTGGTAGTGCTGCTGATAGTGCTGTTGCTGCTGCTGCTGCGGCAGTGGTGGCTACTGCTCCTGGCTTTTCTGATGATAGTGCTGCTGCTGCTGCTGCTGCTGCTGTGGTTGTGGCACCGGTAGCTGCTGCTCCTGGTTGTGCTGCTGATTATGCTGCTGTTGTTGCTGATGTCGCTGCTGATGGTGTTCTTCAACAGGGCTCGAAACGCCAGGCATGCCAACAGCAGTTAAATGCATGTCACTTCGCCACTGCTCGTCCATGGCTTGTGCCTCAGGAGCTTCAAACGGGTCTGCATCGCTCAAAACCAGCCTTCCTACTGCCTCTATGCTCCATGCACTCCTGGAGGCTTCTCGTCCACATGGTATGGCAGCCTGGTAAAGATTGTTTGCAATGCAGCCGTGACGGGCGCCTCTTCATTTAGCTGGCCGGCATGACTGGTCTCGTCCCATGAGCTGTGTGTTGCAGCATAATGATGTTGTGGAAACATCTCAGGATCGCTCCTTGCCTCCCCTGTGTTTGGTACACGCTGAGTAAATCTCCCGCTCTCCCTGATTCTGTTGCTGCTGCTGCCACCTTCCTCCAATTCTGCTTCCACTTGCATCATCGTTTGACTTGGCGTGCCTTGGCATGGGGGCTGCTGCGGTGAGCCATGGTCATGGAGAGAGGCATGGCGGCAGTGATGGCCCACGACTGTATGGGGTGTGACGGTGCTTGCTGAAGGTGCATAGATTCCCTCCCGAGCACCATTTGTGGCTGACCGTGCCATTGTGGCTGCTGCTGCTGCTGCTGCTGCTGCTGCTGGCGCGGCCGCCGCCGCTGCCCCTCCTGCTGTTGCCACCGCCCTTTTTGCTGCTGCTGTGGCAACGGCATCTGCTGTGAGACATGTGGGTGAGGTGATTGAAAATACAACTCCAGTTTTTCTATCTGAAGCTCTCCATCTAATGCAATCTTCATTCCAGGATGCATCTGGTCCTCTTGCACTATTCCTTCAGCAACAGCTGTTGACTTGTATAGCCGCTGCAAAAGCGTTCAAACCTTCTCTACAAGCTTGAACTTTGCAACACTTAACTTCCCTTATTGCCCTCCGAGTGTGACAACTTGTCACCTCCCAGCCAAGGGCATAACAGGCATCACAAGGGAGTAGTTATGCGTCGTTCAGTTGTAGGATGAATGAACTGGTCAAGCAGCGTTTCAGCGTCACCACGTTGACATTTCTACTCTCGTCAATACGTAGTAGTAGGACTCCAATAGTAAAAGCAATATGTGATTGAGTTTCTTAACACACAAGCAAAAATTTATACTAACCCACCAAAAGCAAAAGCAAACAGCCCACCAAAATGATAGCTGGCACCATACTCCGATATGCCAGGTTTCTCCAAGCGTAAACAGCGGCACCATACTCGCCCATGAACATTTATATGGCCCATACTTGTTCGTGGAAGCTCGTGGACGCTCGTGGAGATTCGTGGCCGTGACAGCTCACGAAATCACCTGAGAATTCGCGTTGTTACCGACAGAGTTACGAATTCACCGAATTTCTTCTCGCACTGGTCCGCCTGACTTTGAAATGAAATGCGCACTTCGCGAAACACCGTGGTGAAATTTTCTTCTCGGATAATGAAGACAAAACGCTCGAGGGTCCCACAATTCAATTGTGGACCCACGCGCGCTTGTCCTGTCCCTCGCGCCACCTCACTGCCACACGTGCGCATGTGGCAGAGAACTGAATTGCGGCCTCAGGCCGCTCGTGTGCCTCGATTGGCACACGCTCATGATTGCGCGAACAGTGCTCGGGCTCATGGCCTCGAGCCTTGACCAGCGCGAAAAAACCAAAGGGCCAAAAACACTTCCCGTGAACACTCGCGACTCTTCATGAGTCTCGCTTCGTGGGAACTCGTGAAACACTCATGAATTTTTATATCACTCACTCGCCACGAATGCTGAATGAACACTCACAGAGTTTCACGACAGTCCGTCGTGAACCTTCGGGAATGAAAATGAACTTCCCATGAATGAACATGAACTCGCCATGTATGCGAATGATGTGAAGTATGAAATGAATGCGTGAATCACTCATGCAATGTGAAATGACATGCAGGCGGCTGGTTGACGTGCAAAATAATACTTGCACCTAACAACAGCAACCACACGTGCAGAAGCTCGAGGGGAAAAACACGGCCAGAGAACACACACAAACACGGCCAGAGGGAAAAACATGGCTCTCCAGGGAGAAACATGGCCAGAGGGATGGAAAGGATGGATGCAGGCGCGGAGGCTAACGAGGTGGAAGGGCCAGCTCTGCTCAAACTGCTTCCACTCACAGTGCTGCTGTCTGCACACGTCGTCAGCCCAATTACGTCCGTGTCTGATATCACTTGTGCCTCCACTACAGCTTGGCAACCCGCTGCCTGTGTCTCCTCCATATCCATTGCGTCTCCATATGCCGTTTGCCAGATTCCATCTCCATGCAGTCGCGCACCTGCCGCCTGCGCATCGTGTTCCACCTGAATTCCTTCCAAAGAGCTTGTGCCTCTCCGCGTGACCTGCCCGGCACGCACCCTCACCCCCAAGCTAGTCGTGTCAATAACCTTCTCTGCAGCAGTTTTTCCCTGTACTTCGGTTACTGCTCCTTGGCCCCAAAGTATCAGCTCAAGAAAGTTAAGCTTTGTCTTTGTCCCTCAAATCTCCACTGCAGCTCAATCAAATGCCAGGGCAGCTTCCTCTGCAGTGGCAAACGTCCCCAACCACTTGCGCACTCTGAAAGTCATGTCCTTTATTTCAGCAATATACCAACCTATGTCTCGCTTTCTCACCCGGCGGTACTTCCGTGGTTGGGTGTAGCTCCGTGTTTGAGCTGCAGTGCGCTTGTATGTTGACTCTGATTCAGATCCGCTTGCGGGAGATTTTGTGGCGCCTGACGTCTGTCCCTGCACTAGCGGCTGTAGCTGCACCGACAGTTGCTCCAACCTGAGCTGCTCTTGTGGCTGCTGCACCGGCTCAGCGTCCAAGTGTAAATGTGGCTGTTGTGGTGCTTCTGGGTGGGATGCAGGTGTGAGCTGCTGCTGTGGCTCCTGCTGCTGTTGCATCAGAGTGCTTTGTGCCCAATGCACTTGTGGCTCGAATGGCACGTGCATTTCTGAAACTGAAGCGGAAGCTGATACTTCAGGGACATCCTTGGAATGCCTGTTGGGCTGCTCCAGCTGTGGTGTCCGACCATGGTTCTCCTGATATATGCCTGACTGCAGGGCCTCCGCCATGGGAAGTTTTGGTTCCGCTTGTCGCCAAGCGTCTGATGGTAACTGCCCCTGACCAAGCTGGCCAGCTCCCAAGGGTTTGGTAAGCAGCCGGAGCGTGTCGTGCTGTCCTTGCTGCTGCTGCTCCTCCTATTTCTGTTGCTGCTCCTGCTCATGCTTATGCTCCTGCCGCTGCTGATGCTGCAGTTGATGGTGATGCATCTGCAGCTGCTCCTGCCCCTGCCCCTGCCCCATATGCAGCTGCTCCTGCCCCTGCCCCGGCCCCTGCTGC
Source organism: Closterium sp. Yama58-4 (assembly GCA_947470075.1). Lineage (NCBI taxonomy): Eukaryota > Viridiplantae > Streptophyta > Zygnematophyceae > Desmidiales > Closteriaceae > Closterium > Closterium sp. Yama58-4. The sequence goes on from CANIUD010000837.1 coordinate 170,796, forward strand.
ATCTGCAGCTGCTCCTGCCCCTGCTGCATTTCCTGCTGCCCCACCGGTCCAAACAACTCTGGCTGAGATGTCCCAGGCAATATCGGAAGTGCAGCCGTCATGCTGCTGCCAAATTCCAGTAGAGTGCTTGATGTGCCACGAACATGATCCTCCCAGAGCCAGATTGATGAATCTTCATGCGTCACTGGACATGGTGCTGGTTGATCGGCGCGTGTGGGTTGGAGGCCTAAGTTCGAGGAAAATTCATGGTCCGCGAGCTCTTCTTGCCGTGCGTGCTGCATGATGGGCGGCCCACTGGGCCGATTTCGCCGCCTGTCAGTGTGATCAGGCTCTGATTGCCCTGAAATGGTGTCCATGCTCCGCACTCCTACTGTAGTGTTTGTCGGCCCTGATGTAAATATGGTATTTACTTCAAGTTGATACGGTACATACCTAAGGTAGAATTCCCTCGGATTTGTCCGATCCCCGGCATTAGGAGTGGTGGAAAATTAATGGCGCAGCTCGTACCGCAAAATAATGTCCCAGTGGTAACTAAATAATGTCCCTGAAGTCGCTTGGGACCGTTTGATCTGACGAGACAGCTTAGTGGAAATGTATCCCCTATGCGTCTTAACCCAGATCTGTCTCGCTTCAGATCTACGTGAGGCGAATGTGACTATAACTTGTCGGGCAAAAACGCTGATGGGGACGCTGGTTAGGTGCTGCTCTAGATTTGCTGCAAGTGGCTGACCGGAATCATCACCAAAAAGTTGCTGACCCAACGATAGTAATCATCCAGCCTTCGTCAGAGCAGTGTATGCTGCTGGGATAAATATCAAGTCTCCGCTCCCATAATCGCGTGGTAGCCAACTTGGCTATTGCTTGCTTTGTCAAAACCGTGTTAACTTCAGTTCTTGGATTACAATCACCACAGTTTGACTTTCTCGTGTGGAGTAAGGGTTTCTCAGGGAGTGACACAGTGAATCCTTTCACACAATTTTCCCATAGGTAAAACCTACATACATTCGAGCAAGGTCAATCGCAAGGATCACTAATGAGTGAAAAGTTTGTTGTTGAGGAAATTAAACCGATTAATTGCTGCGTGTTGCAATTGCCGGGGCACTACGTCAGCACGAGAAGGCTACAGGCATGCGGGAGGCAAAACTGAGGCACTGATTTGGGCAAGAAAAGTTCGAGAAAAGATTTAAATAATTATTTGTTAAGGTTATATTAGGAGACAGAATGTTTTTGCACGTTTATTTTAAAAATTTATGACATTTTGCTTTCCTCGAGCCGTGCCCCAAGCCGAGCCGACGCAGTGCACCGCGAATTTCAACATGCCGTTATACGCTGATTGGTTTCCTTTTGTCATCCCCAGCTGATGTGTTTTGTCTGGAAAATAACACCAGGATCGTATGTGCAAAGACTTGTAACACTCAAGCTTATCTTTAGCACGTCTCTTGCTATTTAATCATGTCCACTGGCAAACGACGTGAACCGATTCCTTCAACTGTTATCCTCAAGTACAAACAAGGGTACCCTTCAGGTTGCGGGGTATCAGTGTGGATAGTCCCTCAAGGTTTGGGTTGGAAGCAGGGTACATGCATGAAGTTACTTTGAGGAGACGACGTTCTCACTTTCATCTACTACAGTCATTCACGGCACAACACCTCCTCCCCACATCGCCTTTTCAGCGAAGCACCACACTCCATTTCCCCTAATCCTTGCCGTCATAGCTTATTTGACTGTCTGATTATGACGGCGAGAAACGTCTCGTATCAATGTGGCTAGCATGGCATGTATTGTTTTGTCCAGTCCGGTCACGTACCTAGCCCCGTCTCCAACTCTTCGAAAAAACAAAACCATACACCTGATGCTCGTTTGAGCCTCCCACTATTGCCTTGTGAAGAGGGATTTTGATATTTTGCAAAGGTTCCGTAGATTCGCAGCTAGAAAAAAGGGATTATAAAATAATTGCATCATACCCGTTGACATTTTGACTTCGGTCTCTTCAGTGTGACATCGGTCACGTCGTTACCATTGGTTAATAATCACTGCAACTTGCTTAAGGGGCTTGTTAAGTGATGCAACTTCCCAGCCCCAAACGTGTGCTTAATTTCGAAAATATTAACAGAAATTTCGCGCACAGGGATTGAGCATCGTGTGTACCACCGCGAACTCACCCCTAAACAACATTTTCATGGCCAGAGATTTACCTGCCGGGCAGTCTATCAATGAGCTAATTTGATAAGGGTATCGGTAAAACGCGTTATAAAACACCTATAATTGGTGGAAACCAGAGTCGATTTTAACCTTTCTGTAACGTACTGGACCGCGTTGAATGGACGGACCGTCCGTGACCCGCACACTTCTCTTCCACCGACACTTTAGCAGATCAGTAGGATAAGTTTTTGAGTTTTTGAGCCTAGAACTTAGATTCGGACCGCGAGCAAGAGGTAAAGGACAATGTAGATGATCACTGTACATTTATACTTTCAAATACGTGAGGAAGGATACCCTTAATAAATTTCGAAGCATCATTGTAACTTAATAAATTTCAAACGACTCAGCCTGAGAACCCTTTCACTCGATTAACCAAATAGCAGAACACGACATGAACAGCGATGGAAGTTTTTTTTTTTTCTCGGGAGGTGGGCATCTTGTTAACAACTAGACCCAACGCCGGCAAATGCTGTTGTCTTCTTTAGGCCGGCAGTTGTTGTTTTCGTGGAGAAGCCCCGAGCTATAAAGAACAGTCCCATCCCATAAAAAATGGAAGAGGAAAAGGGACGTTACACCTGATTCTCACTAGGCGCATGCAACCTTCCCCTTATTAAAGGGCGTGGAGTTAGGACATGATTTTCGCCAATTCGTCACGGGAAAACATGGTACTGTATTGCGTCAGTTGGTAGCATCTCACGAAGGGAATGATGACAGCGTGATAAGCTGAGTGATTAACGGATGTGATAAAAAATAGAGCTTGTATCCTGGGTGCAACTGGCCAAGGTGAATTGCAAATGGGAGAAGAAACTAAAAATTAGGAGCAAATTCGCGTGCATTATCTGAGCCTCATGTGGAGTAGTGATTTTCACTGATACAGCATAACATGTTTCTAGCACATCGCAAACTAACTTCTGGAACGTTCGACGGCAGAATCATAAGATCATCACCATTGCCGGCGAAGACGACTCCAGGCAAGCTGCCCAACAACCCCCCAGGGTTATTAGCTCTCGGCTCTAAGCTATAGGCACCAAAAACAAGTCAGCACAAACTCTCCATGGGGTAACATCACGGTAACCCTCTAATGGCATTTCAAGGGGTGACCCCGTACTACTCTGTTCATCGGAGTGCATTTAAATCTGACATCCAAGCCAAACTCTTGTAGTGACCCAGAAACATTCTCAAAAGCAACCAGCTTACTTGCTGTCACCTGGGATAAGAGTGGATTTTGAGTTATTCATCGCCGCTACTGAAAATACACACCAAAGGCACAACTACGTTGCTTTTAGCACACCATTACTGGCCAATTTTCGATCAGCGAGCAGAGTTAGTGTGCTTTCACTGCATTTCAGCTCTCATTGGGGAACAAGGTGAAAAACCATTCCCTGAGCACTATGCACTGTACACCCCCCCACCTCACCCCCCCCACACCCCCCTCCCTCTTCCCATGTTGTCTTTCACGCCAAACCAACAGCGCGATATGGCTGGCTCGGCATGTCATTGTTTCCGAACCTAGAATTCTAGACTATCGCGCAAGCATCACGTCTGCAACGAGTTACGGCAGCCACCAGAAAATACATTCTCTCTACTAGGTGTTCGTCAACTACTGCTAGCACTCAGATTTTGAAACACATATGTAGGGACACATCAAAATAAACATACTGATAACATTGATGCATGTAAAAAGAATCCCTTTTCCTTGCTCCGCGCCCCTGTTTACCGCGTACATAACTGTTCCCACCTGTTACAATCCCAAGTGGGACTTAGCCAGGGATCGTGTCAGGGTTGTTCGCAGGTGATATTGCAGCGGAAGTGTTGACCTCAAATCAGAGTGAATGTAAAATGACTGAGATTAATAATAGTATGCATACATCGAGTTTATATAGGAAATACAGGGAATACGAAGAGTCCTAGACTAGCCAAGTACTCTAAGGGTTACATTCCCTTATTGCAGCGAAGTTCAAACCGTGCGGCGCGGGAACCTGCTCAAAACCTGTCCCCGCTCTTTTCATTTCAAATGTTAACTGCCTGCATTGGACTTGATCTGACGGTTGCTGGCGTTGCTTTGAATCTTCTGACGCCTCCACTTTGTACTCGGTAGAGTCGGCCCCAGCAGCATACAGGAATGCCTTCTCATTGAATTTCATATCGTAACACTCCCCTTCATTCCTGGCCGCGCAGAGGGCTGACTCCCTTGACTACCCCGGTGAGGTCGAAGCAGTGTTCGTACTGCTGACGTGACAGTCGCTTGGTGAGGAAGTCGGCTGCCATCTCAGTAGTGGGGCAATATGCGAGGTCAACTTTGCCCTGCTCAATTTCGTCTTGACGAAGAAGTATCGGAGTGCGATGTGCTTCGTGTGGTTCACGAACCCCAGATTGTTCGCGATCTTGATAGCGCTCTGGTTGTCGTAGTGAAGGCGAAAGGTGGCCGAAGTTGGAATTTTTGCTTCCTGCAGGCATAGGCCTTCGCGGACTGCTGCTGTCGCGGCGATGTATTCTGCTTCGGCCGATGACAGGGCAACCAGTTCCTGCTTCTGTGAGTTCCGGGAGATGGGTCCGGTTGGCTCCAAGCGGAAGATGAAGCCGGTTCGTGACCGTCGATTCGCAGGGTCAGCGGCATGATCTGCGTCCACGTAGCCGTTGAGGTTGAAGGAGGTTGTCGTCAGCGTGGAGTAGGAGAGCCCGATGTCAGGTGTGGAGATGAAATACTGCAGGGCGCGCTCCAGGTCCAGCTGGTTCTCAACTATTGGCAAGCGGGAGTATTGTGCCAGTTGGCTGGCGATGTACGAAAGGTCCGGTCGCCATGTGACAGAGGCGAACAGCAGACACACCAGTTGTTGCTGGTATAGTTGGAGTCCTGCGGGCGACAGAGGTTTGTTGTCCGGTTTGTAGTTGGCGCTGGGGTTGTAGTAAGGAGTGGAGAGTGGTGCGGGTGAAATATTGAAGCGTTCCCCCAGCTGCTCTGCGTACTTGGAGGCTGACAGATGAATTGCTTCTGGCGCGTAGGTGATGTTCAGCCCCAGGAACTGTGTGACGTTGTGGTTGATGGTGATGTCCACGCGCTTCGCCAGGTTCTCCTCGAACTGGTTAAGGATTTTGTTGCAGGTGCCAGTGTAGAGCAGGTCGTCGACTAGACAGTCAGGAGGATGTAATCGCCGTTGAAGTGGAGGCGGTACATTCCCGGGTCGTGCGGCAGCTGTCTGAAGCCGATTTCTAGGAGGATTTTGTGCAGGTGATGCTGCAAGAGGCGTGGCGCATGTTTTATCCCATAGAGGGATTTCTTTAGCTGATAGACCCTGGGGTGTCGAGGATTAGCCAACCCTGGTACTTGTGTCTGAGTCCCAGGTGGACACCCCAACGTGCGCGGTGAGTGATTTTGCCTATGGTGGCCGAAGTCGGTCGATATTGCACCACACACCCCCAAACCCCTAGCATGGAGAGGGGGTTGTGCGGGGAGAGGTTGCCCCTGTTGGCCGTGGTGGAGAGGAGGTTGTGCAGGCGCACCGCGTGGTTCATGGCGTATGGCCAATACTTCTTGGGTAGGCCGGAATTGTTCATGAGGGCGCGCACTTTTGTCATGAGAGTGCGATTGACCCTCTCAGCGACGCCTTGCTGCTGATGAGCGTAGGGGAGAGAGATTTGATGCTTGATCCCCTTTTCTGCGACAACACTTTCCAGCTCGTGGCTCCGGAACTCCTTAACTGATCAGTCTGCCAATTTTTCAGCTTCTTTCCCGATTGCCGTTGTGCGTGTGCAAGCCAGATGCAAAAGACCTCTGGAGCTTTGGAATGAACGTCGACGTTGGCGATCCAGACGTAGCGTGAGTACGCGTCCACAAAGGTGAGTGTGTATTGCTCGCCGTCGATGCCGTCGAAGGTAAGCACGATGAAGTCGCTATAGACTTTCTGGAACTTTTTGTAGAGGTTTGTTCTTGGCTCCATGGAGGGGTAGGCTTGGTGCGTGAGGGCTGTAGTGGGACAGATGATGCAGGTGGTTGGGTGTGCTGTGCTGAGGGGTTCCATGCCGTCAGGGCGCAGCAGTGCTCCTGGCAGGAAAACTTTAGCGCGGAGGCAGTTGTTGAACGTCTGGCGCGAGGGGAGACCAAGACGCTGTGGCCCGAGGTGCACAGGTATTTTGCGTGATGCTCCGCCGCTTCTGCTTCTGTCTCGTGAGGGATCAGGAGTGCTGGTCTGCCTTCTTCTCCTGGTTCTGCTTCGTTGTCCGGCTCCTCTGCTCCTGCTTCTGCTTGCTCCCCTTCTGCAGGTGCCGTTGTAAAGTAGAGCGCGAGGAAATTGCGGTCAGGGATAATGCTGAGTGGGGTCCTGGTGCCCTCATTGAGGCAGGCAAACGGATCTGGGCGGGAGATTGGTCCAAGTGAGTCACAGGGCGGAGTTGTTGGCACGTTCCTCCCCTCAATCTCCGACCAAGGATCCTCCCAGCGATGAGGTGAGCGGGGTGGTGATGGGAGTTGGCGGGGTCGGCGGCCAAGTGGGATGGCGACTCCCG